>OLKM01004813.1:0-19906 GCA_900291075.1 Melanogrammus aeglefinus | reverse complement strand
AGTCAGTGTGACTGTTTCTTGGTATCAGGAACTTCTCATCTGGCTCAGTTCATCAACAGCAGGCGTCATCTCAACTGGAGGGTGTCTTTACTGTTGTCTTTGCGTTGGTAGTGCTACATTGTAAGCATCAGCGCCAACATAGTGTAAGTGGCGGCATCCACTAGATATGACCCACCGAACTTGCCCTGGACACAGCCTTGCCAAGACATTCATGTGGCACATGTATTTCAGCATTTACACCACCTTCTAGTAGGCTCCTCAGTCAGACCTGCCATTAAATGGTCAACTGCTTAACCAAGAGCTCATTTTCATATGAAATCCCCCAAGCCTGCAGGACTATTCGCTTGGAGGTTCCATTGTTGCTTGGCTGAGACTGCGATAATGTTCAACTGCTTTCCAGAAAGGGTGGTCCCAAACGTCAGAACAGAGGTCACATCAATTACTTGCCAGAGCATGAAGTTGCACAAACCTTCAATTGTTGCAGTATATGTGCAGGTTCATCACTGGGATTCAAGATCATCATGGGAAGGAAATGTTACTTGAAGCTCTCCACAGGCGTGTTCATCTAGATGCAGGGTCTGCATCCATTTACCAGACATGATGGCCTTTAGAGTGAAAAGGGCAGTAGGGATGTCTTCACAAAACAGTTCCAGCTGTATGTTTTTGTTATCTTGCTGGCAAACAGAGCCAGTGGCTGATACACCAATAGGTGCACGTATAGGAGGAATCTTAAAGTACTGAATATTTATGCGACCAACCGCGAGCAATATCTGCAGCAGTCACTTGGATCTTTGGAACAGGTTTTTTTGTTTGCGTTCCTGGGGTAATACAAGCTATTATACCCATTTCATTGGAATGTTCCCCAGTACATCAATGGTTTGCTTACATTGTTGCGTCGACGTTGTCTGCAACATATTGTATATGATGCTCTTCTTGTGAAATTCCCGCGGATCTCAGTTTCTTTGTGCCACTTGCTGCAGCTCTGTTCATTATTTCAAGCACATCTGCAAGGAAACAGGCCAAACCATGCTCATGAGTGTTGTTTACAAAAGCGTGACCAAATGGTGATGCATCTGAAACCCCTAGGCCAAAGCTGAACAGGTGCAATCATCGTCCTTGGTCTTAATTGCTTGCATGATGGACTGCCCCATTGATTGCAAACCTTGTATCAATGTTTATTTACCAGCAAACATTATTCCACAGTAGAACACGTGAGTGACTCTGGAACATAGCTTGCAGCAGCTGCATGTCACTTGAGGCTGGGTAAGGAATCGTTTTAGGACTTCCATGGAATCTTGACATCACTTCCAATTAACTTTGCAGCGCGTTTTAAATTTATTCAGCTTCTCATCTTCTGGATTTCATAGTTTTTGTTGCTGTGAAATTCACGAAGAATTGGTGGCTTGTGTCCTTCGCAAAGTGACCACACATTGTGTTCCAGGCCGGTCATTATGCTCGGGCCCTATCTTGCATCCGGCGCAAGTTGACAGTCCTGGCTCATGTTGTCGTTGCTTGCTAAACAACTGGCGCCAGGAGGGCGCTGTCTTTTGCCAAAGCGCACACTTCGCCGCGGTAAATTAGGAATTGATCTTGCGGCCCCAAGGGGGCCGGTTCGCGGAAGGAGGAGGCCGTGTTCTGGGCGGGCAAAACGGTATGTTTTGACGTTTTCGAAACCATTGCCGCTTACTAGACCAGGACAATAACCTGCGTTTAAGAGTCAGTTGGCGCGTTGTTCAGATGGCTATTCTTAAGGGCGATTGCATTACATGGCGCATGCGATGCCAATACGATTGCTTGTGCACCCTCGCGCATACACCTTTGTCTCTCATCACACGGACAGCAGTTTTCCCCATTTTTGCAAACCATACATAATTACAGGACAATAAAATATTACACACAAGGAAAATCATTGGTGGTGTCCATAAAGATAAAATAAATAGGCATAAAATCATAAACAATTTACCGGCGCTTTCTCCCAAGCCGCTTTCACGAAGCAATTTTGGTGGGTTTCTCCCATCCCCATATAAAGCCAAGTCGCGTATCTTTTGAACTGCTCTACAAGCACAGCGGTATCTTCTGTGTTGGTGACCTTCATTGCGTGCGGCTGGCAACCGCCATCATAATAGCAATCCGCCATGGAAACATGCGCCGATCGTTCTTAAAGGGGATGCGAGAAAAACGCTTCTTGATTGGTTCATTGCACGTTCGCCCAAACCACACCTACGGGTTAATAGCTGCTCGACCAACCTTTGACACTTGCCGCGCGGCGGAAGTTTGTCATTTATCGCCTGTAAAAAGCGATAGCGCCTTAGAACCGCCACAAAGCTACTGCCGCTTTGCCCGTTTTCCCACTTGCGTTTTCAGACCGTTATAAAATAGGCGCCTCTATCTCCAAAAAGTGATTCCTTTATTTAATTTCATCCACTTTCGCACAATATGGTCCAGCTGGTCTTGCAAGTACTCTGTTCATTCTGACTATAAAGGTCTTTGAATAGTTCAATTTGTTCATCATCGTATTCTTCTGGTAAAAAAGTTTGCCACCTTTAGGACTGCCTGTTGTTCTCTTCTAATTCTTCAGGTCTTTCCTATTTTTATCTTTTGGTTTGTGCCAGGGTTTGCCAGAGGTGACTGGATATTCTCATATTCGAAAGTTAGTGTCTGCATATGTTGTGGTATACACAGCATCGGCTGCATGAAGGTCATGGACAGATGACATTCTCCCAAAACTGTTATCACACCATTCATCGTTTCCTTAAGTGGCAAACCTGCCACAAAATCATTCCTGGAAGTCTTCCTGTCTACTGGTATTATATCCAATATTTCTCTCTCTGCTTATGTTTCTTATCTATTTCAGTTTGGTTGTCCACAAGAACAAGCAATGCTCTTGAAATGCAAGTTATGTCTGGAGCGGAGATTAATGTTTGATTTGTTGTTGTTGCAAGATGTATTACATTATCACGTGCAATATTTTCTGCTTTACAATAGCTGCGGCGGCATCAAATGTGGTACTCTGTCTCCAGGAATGTCACTATGCTACTTCCACGTTTGAGCACTGCATGGTTCACACCATTGCCTGCTTTTGCTCGATTAGAACAACCGATGTGTTCCATCACTGAATGACTTCATTACTATTTTTACACTTTTTCCATGATCTCCTGTTTATTACATACACACTGCCAAAACAAAATAAAAAGAAAAACAGTGTTGTCTAGCAATGAAATGAGGCCCAATAGAATTTGCTAATGCTAGCAAGCTAACGTTAGTTTGTTTCAGTAGCTAGCGACTCAAGATGAGAGATCAAAAGTTAGGTTTTGGCCTTAAGCAAAATGTATCATACAGTGAATTATCTAGTTAGAAGGAGTAGGTAACTTAAATTTGTTATGGGTATTCAGACTTAGATATTGTTGTTTCATATAAAAACTGCCAAAGCTACTTTACAAACAGTGGAAGGTCTCATGTTGTGCCCGCCTGGTCTGAAATACTTGCTAACTACAAAAAGAGAAGCAGTTTTGGTGCCTGGCAAAATTATTTTAAAGAGCTGGAATGTCTGGAAAGTGTGTCTACCTGGTTTTTCATCTGTCTTCTGTGTGAGAGTGAATCGTTTAGTTGGTAAGAATGACCTTTGCAATGTAATCTCGTAGTTTCTACTAACTCCCTCAAACGATAGTTAACGTATTGTAACTCTTAGATCGATGAGTATAGGCGGCAGCCTTTTAAGGGCTATCGCTATGGTTATCCCTAGGCGTGAGCGTTAGCACTGAAAATTTTGTAATCCCCGCCCCACAACAGCGTGGGCCTAATCACGTCGCGGGCCACCCATATATTTCCGGCGCCGGCGGGACCCGATCTTGCCTCCTACAAACAGCTTTTTCTTCAAGCTATTAAAAAGGACATGAGGGCCGCACACTTAAAAGGCTGCGCCACTATACTATTAGAATCTAGAGTTACAATACGTTAACTATCGTTCTAAAGTCGTATACGGCTTCGCCTTTTAAGGCTATCGCTATTGGGGTTAAAAGGGCGAAGCACGATAGTAGTCTAGTGCCTCATTGGTCCGATTGGTACCAGCAAAACAGCTACATACATATGAGCTTAGTTATCATCGTCAGACATAGCATACATTGTCATGCCGTCTAAGCGCATGTGCATCACGAGGCAGCTCTAAAGTTGTCGATAAGACACAAAAGCTCTCAGCATGAACATTCGCACTCCACCTCACCATTGTTTAATATGCAGGGAATTAGTCACACAATCACACTCACTCGGACAAAGCACCCAGAACTGAGTGTGTCATAGGAGAGGCGCGACATGTCTCTTAGGATAAAACCTAATAAAGGCATGGGAAGCCCGAGGGCTTGCTGTGCAGATATCCTTCATCGGCATCCCTCTTTGCAAGAGCGACATGAGGACGATTTCCTCTTGGTCCGAGTGAGCCTGATATTCTCAGGGCGGGCTCAACCCCGCTGACACATAAGCCTGCTTGATAGCATCACACAGCCAGATATGGGACAGCCGTTGTTTCGTCAGGGGAGGCCTGGGGAAGGGGTCTCTGTAACTGACAAATAACTGTTGAGAATTTGCGCAGAGCCCGCCGTGCGGTTTTCACATAACAGACAAGCGCGCGCACGGCGGCACAAGAGATGGCTTGTCGCCTCCTCCTCAGATTGATGAGGAGGAGAGAGAAACCATTGAGTGTTATTTACGTCGATCTGAACGGAGCGTAGTAATACTAACTTTTTGGTATAAAAGCGAAATTCGGGCGTATATGGCCGAACTGCCGTCCCCTTGTATTCTAAGACAAGAAGGGGCTCAGAGAGTGCAGACAGGTCGCTCACTCTCTGTAGCTGAACGTCAGGCCAGCAGCAAAGCTTGTCGGGCATGACACAACTTGAGGGGCACTAAACCCCGCCACCCATGGTCAAGGGCTCAAATGGGCCTTACCAGTGCGCGCCAGCACAGTGTTAAATCCCATTGGGAGTGAGAGAGCGCGTCACAGGTCGCTCTCTCCTCACACCCTTTTAGGAAGCGCTTCATTAAGGAGCGTGACTAAAAACAGTTTTATCCCCGAAACCTTCGTGCATTGATGAAACAGCAGCCGCGTAACGTGTTTAATCGTGCTTAATAAGCAGCCCTCGTTTCCATTAAGTGACTGGAGGAAGAGAGCACTTGCCGCAAAGGGCAGTAGATGGATCACCACCCCTCTCCGTGGCCACCATCATCTGGAAAGCCGCCCGATTTAGCCCCGAGCTAACACGCTTCTTGGTTGGAGTTCAGCTTCTGGCACCCTGGATGGTCCGTACGACCTCCTGGGAGAGGCGAGACCCTCTAGGCCGCTCGCGTTCAGCGGCCAGGCCCACAAGCGCCTGCGATCTCTGGGTAATCTATGATTGCTCCCCCTGCCTGTGAGAGGAGCGTCTCGCCCGCCAAGGAACCTTGCGGCGGCCGAGAGAGAACGCTGGAGGCAGGGGAAACCACGGTGCACTCGTGCGTTGCAGGTGCCCTATGAGAATCATACAACAGCCCCGATCCTCTGGACGCGTCCCAAAACTTGGGGAATCAAGGGGGAACGGGTGGAAAGGCGGACCAGGAGTGGTTGTTCGGCACGGTCTGTGAGCGAACGCATTCCACCTGAGCGGGGGATTGTCCCTTCGCGTCTGAGGAGAGAACCACAGCTCGCACGTGTGTTCTCCAGACATGGGGGACTCGAAGTCACATGACTTGACTCGAGTCAGACCTTCGAGTCGCAAAATTTCGGGGACTTTGGACTTGCTTCGATAACCACTGATAAAAGACTCGACTTGACTTTGACCTTTGTCTTCTGACTTAGGGACTTGACTTAGACTTGAGACACGATCACTCGAAATGACTTGTTAGGAAATTATGTTGGATTTATAACTTAGGGATGCACCGATGTTTCGTTTCGGCCGGAAATATTTATATCACCGCAAACAACACGGCCATTTGTTGATGAGCCAAACAAAAAGCGCGGGCCAGCCACGTTTGTCTGATAAGCGCCAATATGTTGCGGTGTTGGACCTTTTTCAATGTTTCTGAGATAGACCCTATGGATAACGATTTGCAAACATTGAACTGGCCCTTTATTTTAAGGAAAGTTAGTACACAGTCATAGCCATAATTGCAATGGCATAGGCGTTGCCGCCCGGTGTGGACATTTTCACACGAGTGATACACCGTATTACCCGAGTATAAACGGGTATAACTTGAAACTAGGTCATCCGCCATCTTCAAACTCTCCTCGCATACTCGGGTGACAGCGTCTTTCTTATAACGTTCTTATATATAATCATAATAGTAATATATAATATCACGATGGCCGCCCAGCGGCGGGAGCTCTGTGGGGTGGGCTTCACGGGGTTTGTTTACCAGTGTTGCTATGGTTACCGGTCTTGCGTGTTTCCAAACGCAACTATTAGGTAGCCTACATTAGGTTGCTGTATATATATATAGTATATATATTAGTGGTATATATATATATATATATGAGTATATATATTATATTATATATGATATATATATATATATATAATATATAATGATGTATGATATATATACATACATACATAGCATAGGATACATAGCTACAACATACATACATAGCATACATACAAACCTAAATAGACCAAAAGGAGTAATCAAATTGGGTTCAAGCAGTTATATGTCCATGATAGTAAGAAAAAGAAGACAGCGCGTATGCCAGGTCTGCAGCTCAAAAATCTAACTTCATCCGTCACTACAAACCCACAAAAAAATGGTAGCTGTAAGTGTCTGCGGGATGACTGGATTGAACGTGTTTCTCGTATACAGCCACCTAGGAGGTTCTATTTGATTCTGTTCATAGGGTTTGGAGGTTAATGAAAAATTCAAACTATTCAGCATAATGGTTTTGGAATTTGCATAGTTGAATCTATTGTTAATGCATAAGACATCTGCTTTGTTAATGTTGAAATAAAAATTCAAACTTTATACCACTCTCTTTACCGATTTTTAAAATTTGAAACTGGTGATTGTTAAGCATCATCAGATTTTGTATGACTTGACTTGGACTTGCTTGAACTGAGCAATGACTGACTTGGACTTGCTTGACTCTCACCACAGTGACTTGGGACTCTGCTTGAGACTTGAAGTTATGACTTGAGATTGGCTTGTGACTTGCACACTGAGTGACTTACCCCACCTCTGATTGTCTCCCGATGCGTAGCGAATAGGTCGACCTCCGGACTTCCCGAACTCGCTCCATATCTGATTAATCAGATCGTGGTGCAGAGTCAGCTCCTGGTGGGACCCCCACTCGACATCATGATCGGCCTCTGTTCAAAGACCACGGGATGTTACGCTGCTCGCATGGAGAGCAAGTTGTGCGTGCGCCCAGCATAACAGCTGTCTCGCCTATGTCTCAGCAGCTGTTGCCGAGCGCACGCCCTTGGCGAATTTATGTATGCTGCTGTCGCCTTGTTGTCCGCTGCGATCATTACGTGTTAATTTCGTCAACATGTGGGGCAAAGTGTTGGACCACCTTCAAACACAGTGAGGCAGCTCCAATGCGTTTATATGCAATGGTCACGGGGGGCGGCCAAACTGCCGCCCACTACGGTGAAAACTCGCTGTTACCTCCCCAGCCGACAGAGAAGCATCCTGTGAACACTGAGATGTGTACGTTGCTCTGCCAACGGCACCCCTCGCGAGAGTTTCGGGGATCGCCCCAGATGGGTCAAATCGGGGCCCACTGATAGGGAATGGTCACTCTGCGCCGCCGTTGACGCACCGGGGTCGATGCGCAGGCGAGAAAACCATTCTGCAGCCGCCTATGTGAAGCGCCCAAGTGGCACCACCGTGTGACGCGGCCGAACATCATGCCCAGCAGCCTCATGACAGAGAGGCTTCACGACGCTGCCCGGGCGAACAACGGCGGGAGGAGAGACCACAACGTCTCCATCCTCTGCTGTGAGAGCCGTGCTCTCTACAGCTGAATTCCAAGCTTCTACCCCCAAATACATCACACTCTGTGAGGGGTGGGGGAGCTTTTCTTCCAGTTATTGGCGAAGCCTAATTCTTGACAGGTGAATTTACCAGTCTTTTGTTTGAATAGCCGCTTCCTCCTTGAGGAGCATCAAAAGCAGATTCGTCAAGTAGAAACAGCTACTCTCTTCCTGTTTGCGTGCCAGCGGGCTGGAGAGCCGTCTCCAGCACTTGGAGAGAGAAAAAAAAGAGGAGAAAAAAAAAAAAATTCGTTTGTGGGGCTAGAGAATAGCCGAACGGGAGACGGTTGTACTCGTAGTGTGACCCTTGAATGAGAAACGCAGGAATTTCCTGTGTTTGGGGATCACTGTGACGTGGAAAGTGGCGTCCTTCAAATCTTATTGATGTGAACAGTCGCCCGGGTTTTACACACTGTAACACCTCGGGCTGACTTGTTACATGCTTGAAAAACGGCTTCCGCCGAATGCATTGTGGGCTAGATCGAGAATCGGTCTCAGCCCTTCCTGTTTTCTTTGGGTACCAGAAAACGGAATAAAATCCCTGCATTTCTCTTCCTGCGGGACTGCGGATCACTTTTTTCCGCCTAGAAGCTGCTGTAGCTCCGCCAAAAGTGCCGGCGATCAACGGGCATTGTTGGAACAACGCTGTCATCAAGGATCAACAGCTGTCACCTTTTGCGAGCTACAAGCAGCTTCTAGCGAAAAAAGTGCATTCCGGCAGTCCCGGCAGGGAGAGAAATGCAGGGATTTTATTCCCGTTATTCCTGGTTACAAGAAAACAGGAGGGCTGAGACGATAATTCTCGATCTAGCCCAACAAATGGCATGCGGAGAGGCCGTTCACATGTTACATCAGACGGTGTCAGTGCTGTAAAACCGGGCGACTGGTTTCACATCAATAGATTTGAAAGGACGCCTACTTCCACGTTCACCAGTGTCCCAAACACAGGAAATTCCTGCGTTTCTCATCCAAGGGTCACACTACCAGTACAACCGTCTTCCCGTTCGGGCTATTTCTCTAGCCCCACAAACGCTTCTCCAAGTGCGTGGAGACGGCTCTTTCCAGCCGCTGCACGCAAACAGCGAATGAGAGCAGTACTGTTTCTACTTGGCGATCGGCTTTTGATGGCTCACTCAAGGAGGAAGCGGCTATATCAAAACCAAAAGATGTAATCACCTGTCGATGTTAGGCTTCGCCCATAAAACTTGAGAAAGCTCCCCCTCCCCTCACAGAGTGTGCATGTATTTGGAGGGTAAGAGCTGGGATTCATGCTTGTAATGATGGAGCACGGCTCTCACACGCAGAGGATGGGAGATCGTTGTGTCTCTCCTTCCGCGTTGTTCCCCGCGGCAGCGTCGTGACAGCCCTCTCTGTTCTATTTGAGGCTGTCTGCGGCTTTTGATGTCGGGCCCCCGCCCCCTTTTCCCCACCCCAAAAACCCGGTTCGGTTTGCCACTTGCGGTGCTTCACATGAGGCCGGCTGCAGAGATGGTTTTCTCGCCTGCGCATCGACCCGCGTGCGTCACGGCGGCGCAAGAGTGACCATTCCCCTATCAGTGGGCCCCGATTTTGACCCACTGGGGCGATTCCCGAACTCTCGCGGAGGGGTGCCGTTGGGCAGAGCAACGTCACACATCTTCAGTGTTCACGGATGCTTCTCTGTCGGGCTGGGAGGGAACATGCGGAGTTTCACGATAGTGGGCGGCGTTTTGCCGCCCCCTGGACCATGGCATATAAACGCATGGAGCTCCTCACTGTGTTGAAGGTGGTCCAAGCACTTTGCCCAATGTGACGAATCAACACGTAGATTCGCACGGACAACAGGCGACAGCAGCATACATTAATCGCCAAGGCGTTGCGCTCGCACAGCTGCTGGAGCATAGCGAACGCTGTTATGCTGGGCGCAACGCAAACACTTGCTCCCAATCAGAGCAGCGTACATCCCCGGTGTCTGAACAGAGCGGCCGACATTTGATGTCGTACGGGGGGTCCCCAACCAGGAGGCTGGACTTCTGCACCACGATCTGATGAATCAGATATGTGGAGCGTAATAGTAAACAGTCGTAACGAGTTCGGGGAAGGCGTGAGGTCGACCTATTCGCTACGCGGGAGAACACCAGGGTGGGTAAGTCACTCATGTGCAAGTCACAAGCAGTCTCAAGTCATACCTTCAAGTCTCAAGGCAGTCCCAAGTCACTGGTGTGAGAAGTTCAAGCAAGTCCAGTCAAGTCATTGCTCAGTTCAACAAGTGCCAAGTCAAGTCATACAAAATTGATGCATCTAACCAGTTCAAAATTTTTAAAAATCGGTAAAGCAGAGTGTTTCATAGTTGAGTTTATTTTTCACATTAACAAAGCAATGTCTTAGCATTAACAATAATTCAAACTATTGGCCAAAACATTCAAAAAACCATTTTATGTGAATAGTCTTGAATTTTTCATTACCTCCAACCTATGAACAGAATCAATAGAACCTCAGGTGGCTGTATACGAGAACCAGTTTCAATCCAGGTCATTCTCGCAGACACTTATCCTTACCTTTTTGTGGGTTTTGTTAGTGACGGAATGAAGTAGATTTTTGAGCTGCAGACCTGGCAATCGCTGTCTTCTTTTTCTTACTATCATGGACAGATTAATGCTTGAACCCAATTTGGAATATTTTGGTCTATTAGGTGTGTATGTATGTATGTATGTATGTATGGTATGTATTGTATGTATGTAATGTATGTATGTATATATATATATATGATATATATATATAGTATATATAATATACTATTATACTATATATTATATATATTATATTATATATATACTATATATATAATATATATTATATATATATAATACACAAACCTAATAGACTAGGCTACCTAATGTGCGTTGGAACACGCCCAAGACCGGTAACCATAGCACACTTGTAAACAAAACCCCGGTGAGCCCAACCCCCACGAGAGCTCCCGCGCTGCGGCCATCGTGATATTATATATTACTATTTATATATTATATAGAAACGATTATAAGAAAGACCGCTTGTCACCCGAGTATGGAGGAGAGTTGAAGATGGCGCGAGGACCCTAGTTTCAAAGTTATACCGTTTATACTCGGCTAATACCGGTGTTCACTCGGTGCTGAAAATGTCCACACCGCGGGCAAACCCTTAGTGCCATGCTTTATGAGCTATTCACTGTGTACTAACTTCATAAAATAAAGGCACGAGTTTCATGTTTGCAAATCGTATCATGGTTATCTCAGAAACATTTTTTGAAAAGGTCCACACCGCAAACATTCATTGGCTTTATCCAGACAACGTGGGCTGCCGCGCTTTTGTTTGCTCCATCACAAAATGGCCGTGTTGTTTCGCTGATTAAAATATTTCGGGCCGAAACCGAAAATTCGGTGTATCCCTAATATTAAATCAACATTAATTTCTAACAAGTTCATTTCGAGTCATCTGTCTCAAGTCTAAGTCAAGTCCCAAAGTCATGAAGACCAAGTCAAAGTCAATTCGAGTCTATTTATCAGTGTTAGTTCAAGCAAAGTCTCCCAAGTCCGAAATTGCGACTCGAGTCTGACTCGAGTCAAGTCATGTGACTCGAGTCCCCATGTCTGTGAGAACACACAGTGTCGAAGCTGGGTCTCTCTCAGCGCGAAGGACAATCCCCCGCTCAGAGGGTGGATGCGTTTCGCTCACAGACCGCTGGGCCGAACACACTCCTGTTACGCTTTTCCACCCGTTCCCCTGATTCACCCAAGTTATTGGACCGGCGTCCAAGAGGAGCGGCTGTTGTTGATTCTCATAGCCACCGCAACGCACGAGCTGCACCGTGTTTCCCTGCCTCCAGCGTCTGCTCTCGGGCGCGAAGGTACTTCCCGTGGGCGGGGCGAGACGCTTCTGCTCACCAGCAGGGGGAGCATTCATAGATTACCCAGAGATCGCCAGCGCTTGTGGGCTGCCGACTGAACGCGAAGCGCTAGAGGGTCTCGGCCGTCTGCCCAGGAGTCGTACGCGACCATCCAGGGGGTGCCAGAGCTGACTCCAAGAGAGCGTGGTTACTCGCTAAATGGCGCGGCTTTCAGAGAATGGTGCACGGAGAGGGGTGGTGATCCCATCTCCTGCCCGTTTGCCCGCAAGTGCTCTCTTTCCTCCAGTCACTTATGGAAAGAGGGCTGGCGTTTAGCACGATTTAAACGTTTTACGCGGCTGCTGTTTCATCACATGCCACGAGGTTTTCGGGGATAAAATAGTGTATCTTTTAGTCACCCCTTAATGAAGCGCCTTCCTAAAAGGTGTGAGGAGGAGAGCGGAAGGAACACGAATCGTGGTGAAACGGCGGGCCGCGCTTTTCTCTCATCTTACCACAATGGTGGATTCTAACACTTGGTGCTGCGCGCACTGGTTAAAAGGCCCCATTTGAGCCTCTTGGCCAGGTCGTCCTCAGTTCGTGTGTCAGCCATCGAACAGCTTTTGCTGCTGGCCCTGACTGTCGCTAAGAGAAGTGAGCGACCTGTCTGGCACTCTCTGTAGCCCCTTCTGTCTTAGAATACAAGGGGACGGCAGTTCGGTCCATATTACGCGCGAATTTGGCTTATATCAAAGAGTATTACTAGCTCGTTCAGATCGACGGTTAATAACACTATCACATAATTTGGTTTCTCTCTCCCTCGCTTCTAGTAATTCGTGTAGCGAGGAGGCGACTAGCCTGATCTATCTTTGTGCCCCGTGCTTGTCGCGCTTGCCTTATCTATATGTGAAACACGCACGGGCGGCTCTGACGCACAATCTCACAGTTATTTGTGTGATTACAGAGACCATTCCAAGGCCTTCCCTGACGAAACAACGGCTGTCACATTGGCTGTGTGATGCTATCACACAGGCTTATGTGTGTCAGCGGGGGTTGAGCCGTCGCTGAGATATCAGGGGCTCACTCGACCGAAGGAATATCGTCCTCTGTCGCTCTGCAAAAGAGAGGATGGACGATGGAGGATATCTGCACAGCAGCATCCTGCTGGCTTCCCCATGCTCTTTTATTTAGGTTTACCTAGAGACATGTCGCGCGCTCTCTATGATACACTCAGTTTCTGGGTGCTTTGTCGAGTGAGTGTGATTGTTGTGGACTATTCCCTCGCATATTAAACCAATGTTGAGGTGGAGTCGAATGTTCAGCTTGAGAGCTTTTGTGTCTAATCCGACACATTAGAGCTGCTCGTTGGATGACATGCCGTTAGACGCCATGACATGTTCATTGCTTATGTCTGACGCATGATACCTGAATACTGTCGCATTACAATTGTAGCTATATGTCTGCAGCTGAGTGATTCTATTGGAAGTGAGACATCGCAGGACAGTAGACATATGAGATCAATATGACTACATCCGTAGCTACGATCTTTTAAGCCAATAGCGATAGCCCTATAATAAGGCGAAGCCTATATACGACTCTTAGAACGATAGCTTCGTACTTTGTAACTCTAGACTTCTATGAGTATACGCGCAGCCCTTTTAAGTGTCGCCTCATGTGCTCTTTTTAATAGCTGAAGGAAAAGCTGTTTGTAGGGAGCAGATCGTCCGCCGGCGGTCCCGAATATTGTGTGGTGCCCCGCGGACGTGATTGAGGCCCACCGCTGTTGTGGGCGCGGGATTACAAAAATTTTTCAGTGCTACGGCTCACGCCTAGGGATACACCATAGCCGATAAGCCTTAAAAAGGCTGCGCCTATACTCATAGAATCTAGAGTTACAATACGTAACTATCGTTTGGAGGAGTTAGTAAGACTACGAGATTACATGCAGAAGTCATTCTTACCAACTAAACGATTCACTCTCACACAGAAGACAGATGAAAAACCAGGTAGACACACTTTCCAGACATTCCAGCTCTTTAAAATAATTTTGCCAGGCACCAAAACTGCTTCTCTTTTTGTAGTTAGCAAGTATTTCAGACCAGGCGGGCCACACATCAGACTTCCACTGTTTGTAAAGTAGCTTTGCAGTTTTATGAGAAACAGCAATATCTAGTCTAGAAACCCATTCAGAACATTTAAAGTTACCTACTCCTTTCTAACTAGATAATTCACTGTAGATACATTTTGCTTAAGGCCAAAACTACTTTTGATCTCTCATCTTTGAGTCGCCTAGCCTACTGAAACAAACTAACGTTAGCTTGCTAGCATTAGCAAATTCTATTGGGCCTCATTTCATTGCTAGACAACACTGTTTTCTTTTCTATTTTGTTTTTTGCAGGTGTTATGTAAGTAAACAGGGAGAAATGTGAGAAGTGTAAAAATATGTAATGAGTCATTCGAGTGATGGAACACCATCGATTGTTCTACGAGCAAAAGGCAGCAATGGTGTGTAACCATGCCAGTGCTCAACGTGTGGAAGTAGCGTATAGTGACAATTCCTGGAGACAGAGTACAACATTGAATGCCCGCCGAGCTATTGTAAAGGCAGAAAATATGGCACGTGGATAATTGTAATACCATCTCTGCAACAACAACAAATCAAACATAATCTCCGCTCAGAACATAACTTCAATTTCCAAGAGCATTGCTTGTTCTGTGGACAACCAACTGAAATAGATAAGAAACATAAGCAGAGAGAGAAAATTTATATCTACCCAGTAAGAACAGGAGACTTCCAGGAAATGATTGTGCAGGTTTGCCACTTAAGGAACGATGAATGGTGTGATACAGTTTTGGGGAGAATGTCATCTGTCCATGACTTTCATGCAGCCGATGCTGTGTACCACAACATATGCAACACTAACTTTCGAAATATGAAGAATATTCCAAGTCAATTCTCTGCAAAACCCTGGCAACAAACCCAAAAGACTAAAAATTAGGAAGACCTGAAGATTATGAGAGAACAACAGCAGTCCTAAAGGTGGCAAACTTTTTAGAAGAATACGATGATGAACAAATTACTATTCAAGACCTTATAGTCAAGATGACAGAGTACTTGCAAGACACAGGCTGTGAACCATATTGTGCAAAGTGGATGAAAATTAAAATAAAGGAACACTTTGGAGATAGAGGGCCCTATTTTAACGGTCTGAAACGCAAGTGGGAAAGCGCAAAGCGCAAGTAGCTTTGTGGGCGGTTCTACGGCGCTATCGCTATTTTACAGGCGGATAAATGACACTTCCGCCGCGGCGCAAGTGTCAAAAGGGTTGGTCTGAAGCAGCCTAATTACCCGTAGGTGTGGTTTGGGCGTAACGTGCAATGAACCAATCAGAGCGTTTTCTCGCATCCCCTTTAAGAACGATCGGCGCATGTTCCATGGCGGATTGCTATTTATGATGGCGGGTTTTGCCAGGGCGCACGCAATGAAAGGTTCACCAACAGAAGATACCGATGTGCTTGTCAGAGCAGTCAAAGAACGCGACTTGGCTTTATATGGGGATGGGAGAAACCCACCCAAAATTGCTTCCGTGAAAGCGGCTTGGGAGGAAAGCGCCGTAATTGTTTATTGATTTATGCCTATTTATTTTATCTTTATGGACACCACAATGATTTTCCTTGCGTGGTAATATTTTATTGTCCTTGTAATTATGTATGGTTTGCAAAAATGGGAACTGCTGTCCGTGTAGATGAGAGAAGCAAAGTGTATGCGCGAGGTGCACAAGCAATCCGTATGCATCGCATGCGCATGTATGCATGCGCCCTTAAAATAGCATCTGAACAACGCGCCACTGACTTTAAACCAGGTATTTCCTGGTCAGTAGCGCAATGGTTTTCAGAAACGTCAAAATACCGTTTGCGCCAGAACACGCCTCCTCCTTCCGCCGAACCGCCCCTTGGGGCGCAAGATCATTCCCTAATTTACCGGCGAGTGGCGCTGGTGGCAAAAGAACGCTCTGCGCCAGTTGTTAACTAGCAACGACACATGCGCCAGTGACTAAGTCACTTGCGCCGGATGCAAGATAGGGCCCAGAGTCATAATGACCGGCCTGGAAAATCAATGTGTGGTCACTTTGCGAGACACAGCCCACTCAATTCTTCGTGAATTTCACAAGCAACAAAAATCTATGAATCCAGAAGATGAGAAGCTGAATATAATTAAAACCGCTGCAAAGTTAATTGGAAGTGATGTCAAATTCATGGAAGTCCTAAACGATTCTTACCCAGCCTCAAGTGACATTGCAGCTGCTGCAAGCTATGTTCCAGAGTCACTACGTGTTCTACTGTGGAATATGTTTGCTGGTAAAAACATTGATACAAAGGTTGCATCAATCGGGCAGTCCATCATGCAAGCAATAAGACCAAGGACGATGATTGCACCTCTTCAGCTTGGCCTAGGGGTTCAGATGCATCACCATTTTGCGTCACGCTTTTTGGTAAACACACTCCATGAGCATGGTTTTGCCTGTTCCTATGCAGATGTGATTAAATATGAACAGAGTGCAGCAGTGGCACAAGGAACTGAGATCCCTGGATTCACAGAAGAGCATCATATACAATATGTTGCAGACAACGTCGACCACAATGTGAGCAACCATTGATGGTACTGGGACATTCCATGGAATGGGTATAATAGCTTGTATTACACCAGGAACGCAACAAAACAAACCTGTTCCAAAGATCCAAGTGACTGCTGCAGATATTGCTGCGGTTGGTCGCATAAACATTCAGTACTTTAAGATTCCTCCTATACGTGCACCTATTGTGTATCAGCCACTGGCTCTGTTGCCAGCAGATAACAAAACATCACAGCTGGATGTTTTGTGGAAGACATCCCTACTCCTTCACTCTCAAAGGCCATCATGGTCTGGTATGATGCAGATCCTGCATCTAGATGAACACCCTGGGAGAGCTTCAGTAACATTTCTTCCCATGATTGATCTTGATCCCAGTGATGAATCCTGCATATACTCAACATTGAGGTTTGTGGCAACTCATGCTCTGCAGTATGATGTGACCCCTGTTCTGACGTTCGACCAACCACTTTTCTGGAAAGCATTGAACATTATCCAGTCTCAGCCAAGCAACAATGAACTCAAGCGAATAGTCCTCAGGCTTGGGGGATTTCATATGAAAATGAGCTTCTTGGGTAGCATTGGACATTTAATGGCAGGGTCTGGACTGGAGGAGCTACTAGAGGTGGTGTATGCTGGAAATACAGTGTGCCACATGATGTCTGGCAAGGCTGTGTCCAGGGCAGTTCGTGGTCATATGCTAGTGGATGCCGCACTTAACACTATGTTGCTGGCTGATGCTTACAATGTACCACTACCAACCAAAGACACAGTAGAACACCCTCCAGTTGAGATGACGCCTGCTGCTGATACTGAGCCAGATGAAGAAGTTCCTGATACCCAAGAAACAGTCACAACTGACTTGAGTATTGCAAGTGAGCTATATGACCAAGCCATGTCCTCTAATATGCCGATGGAAGGACTTTGTTCTGCTGATGTTTTGGTGAGAATCCAGAGTGCACTCAACAACAAGAAGGAATCAATGCATATGAGGACAGCACAGCTTTGGCTGCAGTACATGGACATGATTGATATTCTGAGAAACTTCATCAAAGCTGAGAGGACAGGCAACTGGAGATTGCACCTTCAGTGTGTTCAAGATATGCTACCCTACTTTGCCACTTCTGGACATAGATTATATGCAAAGTCAGCCTATGTATACCTGCAAATGATGACAGCCTTACCTGAAACACATCCAGATGTCCACAAGAAATTTGAGGAGGGATTTCACGTAGTGAGGCGGAGCAACAGGTATTGGGCTGGACTGTCCACTGATCTCATTATTGAGCAGGTGCTCATGAGAAGTGTAAAAACACATGGAGGCTTAACAAGAGGAAAAGGATTTACAGAGACTCAACGCTTGGTGTGGGTCCTCTCAATGCCAGCATGTGCAAACATCAATAATGCCATGCAGTCCTTCACAGGTGTCTCATATGAGACCAACGACCAACATAAAGACCTGTCCAAGGCCAGGCAGACAAGAGATGTCAGTGACACTCTTGCCCTGGTCACCTATCTAAAACAGAAAGACCCATTCACTGAGAACCCTTCCCTGCACAACATTGCTAATGGTATGACAGCCCAGCAGGGAGTCAATGTTGAGAAATCAAGGGAAATTGGGTGCAAAATTTTGGAGTCTATGGTAGGGAAAACAGTGGACGAATTCACCTTCAGGAAAGCTGACCAAGCAGTGACACTTGCATCTAGATCAACTGTCAAGATCAAAGGAGAGACAGTGGTAGTGGATCCACAGCTGTTATTCCAGCGGCTTGTAGCAGTGGGAGACCGTTGTGAAGATTTACCATCACTGTTCCAGTATGAACTCTGCAGTCACCCGCCTGCTTTGTTTGAATCATCCTTCCTCCCCCTACAGGCAAACAAGGCAATTCTTGCCGATGTCCTCTGGAAATCTATTGAGCAGCAGCAAAGACAACCCAGCAGTGATGTCCAGCATGTCCTTGATGGGGGTGCATTACTACATCGTTTACCATGGCCACACGGGTCCACTTATGACAGTGTGTGTGACATGTATGTCAGATATGTCACACAGAAGTATGGTATGGCTACTGTCATAGTCTTTTGAATGGCTACAACAGAAGAACTCACGATAAAAGACGCCACTCAACTGCGTCGAACAGGTGTTGCGTTGCTCGGTGTGACTGTACACTTTTTCTGGTGACCATGTATATCCAAACCAAAAAGGACCAGTTTCCTCAACAATAAGGAAAACAAACAACGGTTCTTGGTTTTACCTCAGGGATAAACTTGAGAGGGCTGGGTGTATCACAGACCATGCAAGCACGAATGCAGATGTGCTCATTGTCCAAACTGCATTACCTCTGCCAGAACAGAGACACAGTCTTAGTAGGTGATGCCATAGACTTGTTAGTACTCTTGTTGCATCATTGCTGATGTGAGTGCACAGGAGCTGTTTTCTGGCACCAGAACCAAAGAGAAAAGCAACAAAACACAGACGGATATGGTGCAATAAAGCAGACGAAGGAGTTACTTGGTCCCAAGGTGTGTGAACAATCTCCTCTTTCTCCATGCCATTTTCAGGCTGTGATTCTACGCCTCGTCTATTTGGCATAGGAAGGGGAATGGCATGAACAAAGTATAAAAAATGACACTAGGCTTTCTCGAACAAGCTACGGTGTTCAGCCAGTCAAAGGAAAATGTGGAAAAAGACATAATCTTTGCAGCAGGTGAAAAAGCTCTAGTAGCACTGTATGGGGGCGAAAAAGATGAATCACTGGATATGCTGAGATACAGGCGATTCTGTGTTAAAGTAACTCAGAACTCATCTCCAGTGGAACCTCAAACTCTCCCCCCAACGTCAACAGCTGCAAAGTTCCATAGTCTTCGGGTTCTTCTACCCCAACTGATGAGTGGGAAAGGGGAAGTGAACATATGGACTCATCGACCCAAGGACTGGGGGTGCAATGTTTTGGATGGGAGATTAATGCCAATAATGACCGATTCAGCTGTGGCACCATCAGAACTACTAGATGTAGTCCGCTGTAGTAGTTGCAAGAAAGATGCAGCACAAATAGATGCCACATGCAAAAAACATGGACTCCCTTGCACTTCCATTTGCGGAGAATGTCGTGGTACAAGACTGCACAAACTCACAAGTTTGCCTGATTTATCAGATGAATTATGACCCAGAGGGAAGAACTAAGCAAAGAACAAACCAGGAACTGATATAGGGGTTTCAGAACCAAGAGCCCATAAGAGAAGGGGTTGAGGGATCCAGGCGCTGGAATTTTTTTTTAACCTTAAAAAAAAACTTATAAAAAAATCTTATACAAAATAAAGAATAAAAAAACAACGGAACCCCAACAAAAAAATAAAACCTACCCTGTTGTTGCTACCATCGTCGTGGTTTGGGACGCTTGTGTGACCTCCGTGAACCCTGAAGACTATAACTGGCG
>OLKM01004812.1:0-19915 GCA_900291075.1 Melanogrammus aeglefinus | reverse complement strand
AACTTGCTTGCTGGCGCGTACGCACATTAGAACATCCATCGCCACATTTTATAATGAGAAACCCAGTCTGGTTAAGTTCTTGTAAAAAAAATATATTTTGTAAGCATAAAATTAAAATACCAGCCAAAACAATAATAAGTATATAAATATAATAACAAAATAATGTAATACGTTACATTTTTCATGAGCCCTAACAACTTCACACACATTTACTAGGTTCAGCTCCTACTGAACTCGAAACCTGTGTTCCTTCTGCCACTGAACTGGAACAGTGAGAGTGAATCAGCTTATATTGGGCTTCTTTTTACCTAACTTTCATTATTTATCCATTTTCTTCCGAAGTAGATGTTTAAAAAATAAATAAACAATGAATTCTACCATAATTCCCCAAGAGTGTTGACATATATACACATGTAAAAACAATGTGTACACAATTATATCAGCTTCATTAAGGAATCGAAGACTGAGTGATGTTTTGTCGCCATTGACATTTGAATACTTTATTTATTTATTCCTGTTCCTCACTTCTTCAATGCAGAAAAAATTCGCATCTGCTCTTGGCTCCATCATTCATACAAAAGTCATTCATAATCTTCCTTTCTAAACTAAAAAAAGAACAAGAACGGTTCCCTGGAATCATTTTCTCCTCTGCACCAGCATCAGACATGCGTAGCAAGCTCACACTTGCCCTCAATCCGATCTTCCTCGTCATGTGTATGACGAATTGTGAATTTCCTTTGAATGCTTGTGCCGACACCACCTTGCTGCCCTCAGTGGTCCCTAAGAGAGCATCCTCCTAGAAAAATAAAGAAAATAATTATTTAAAATAAAGATGGAGAAAGCAGAAAATGGTGAAAATAAAGAAGCCACAGCAGTAAACACACTCCGTTCCCTGTTCCAGTTCCGGGCATGTAGTCTTAAAGCACAACAACAATGCAAGATGTTAAAAAAGATCATTGGCTTATTTCAAGGTATACTTTTAATGAAAATGAGTATGACTGCAAAACCACTCTTATGAACATCCCACCTCTACATACCTTGTATGATGTTGACAATAATACTGCTTTGAACAATACCTGATGCTTCAATCAGACAGATTTCTGAAAGTATGGAACTTTTTTGAGACCACTTCATCCTTGAAATTAATGAGGATTATGCTAGTCCGAAGAGCAATATGACTTCAGAGCTAAATTGCAAATAAACCTCTCACCTGTTTCCTTTTTGCTCTCTTCGTCTTTTTCTTTCTGCAATCTGTTCTTCCTCAACCTTTGTGATTTAATGAAACATATATTCACTATGTAAAACATCATGTTGTTTTTACAATGAGTAAAAACTCGTATTAAAAGATCTTATTCTGAAGTGTGATTATTGAGGGCACTTACCAGGCATGGAAAGTCGCAGGGAGAAACAAGACACCACCCATCTCCTAATTTGCAGCATGTTTCCTTTGAAGATAGAAATGACAGAAATTCAAATAGTTCGAAAAATAATACTTTATATCTGAATGTAATGTGTCACAATTTAAACATACCTCTCTGAAGTCGGAATTGGCCCCCATACAATGTACAGAGCATTGCTGGTCAAAGTACTGGTTAAGTAATTCATGCATATTCCCCAAGGATACAATTTTTCAATGCAAATAATGTGTTTTGTAGTAGCAAGCAAACATTTGCAGATAACATGCAATATATAAATTCATACTTGAAGTCTTACCATTCAAATCAAACACGCCAGTTGTTGGAACACCCTTGCTTTGTTAGACCCGATGTGTGAACCAAGTTTTTTAATAAAAATTGGCAGAAAATAGTAAATTTTATGCAAATCTATCAAGTAATTTCTCACCTGAACATTCATTCACACCACCTTCCTCCATGGGCCGGAGATAGCTGTGAGCAAACGGTCGTACAAAAGAGTAACCAAATAAATAAAATTAAATCAATTAAAAATCAACTTTTGATCAAAATGAATTAAAAAATAAGTAAGAGTTGGAACTTGAACGGCTAACAGAATCGCCCAACTCAAATATAAGAGTTTCTGCCATCTGTTAATGAATTTAAATAGTTAATGCATGGAATATTTAGATCAAATAAAAAAACAGAAGCATTTGATTAAAAACAAACAAAAACAAAACAAAAACCAAATAGGACATATGTGTATAAAATGAAACTACCATTGTCCAATAGAGACGCAAGTGCCCTAAAAACCTGAATAGACGGTCTACTCTCACTCTCCAGCCGCTGCCACAGAGATCTAGGATGAAATGTCCCTATTCTGTGGCCTCAGTTAATCTCTGTTCAAATTTCCAGAATAAAACAACATGCATTGAGTTTGGGAATTACTAAATCTCAAACAAAGTTGACAGCATTTAATATAGCAAAAGATTAAAGAGGAAAATGGTATTACACAGAGTATCAATTGTTCAGGTACAAACACTGGAGAAAAATTCCACGTGTAGAGGGCTGCATTGTTCTGTTAGAAAGACACATAGCTGAAGATGAAATGCTCAGACTTTAATCTCACAATAAGCATAAATTCTTCAGACAAATTACCGCTAGTGACAATGGGTTCGTTGTATGATGTTAACCAAGTGCTAATAACATAAGCGTCATGCAGCAAACCCTCTCTACTCTCCTCGTAACACCAGAGTTTTCATCTTTACTGTCAATAAATAATTTGATTGTTGAAACTATATATCCAATCCATATTGAATTAAATATATTTGCACAAGGTATCTACCTTCCCATCACTAAGTGACAACCTTCAGAATCTAGTAAAAACAATAAAACAAAATTATCAAAAGATTTGAAACTACATAACCATATTCAGCACAGCACAATTCTCTTGCCTACCGTTCATCAATTGTCCCGCTCCAAACCCCAGACTCCAAATAAGTCAAAGCGGTAAGGATGATGCATTCACCATGCAAGTCTGAGAGGACTACAGCTTGAGTGATAAAAAAAAGGTTTAACATGCATTATTAATGAAGACATTCATATAACCACAGTGCACAATAGTTTGACTTTAAACCAGTTGTTCCTTGGCTTCATGGAATCCTTCCCCAGCATGCTTTATGTGCTGTACAACTTTGGAACTAGTAACCTCCATTGAGTCTCTGCTCACTTCCATCATTACTAGTGAAAAAAGCAACCAACAGAAAAAATAAAAATTAAGTGTGAATTGTCACATTTCTCCTTTGAAGATGTGTAATATAGTAGCAATGACTCACACTCTGAGACTCTGCTGTTCTTGACAGATTGACCCTGTTTCATTTCCAGCTGTATGGAATGAGCTAGTTGAAAGAAATAACAAAATTATTTCTAAAGTAGATGAAAAACAACAAAGTGCGACATTTTTCAATAGTCATACCTAACACACCCTTACATGGCTTCACATGCATTGCAAACATCTGATGGAGATAACATCTTCTACTGTCTTTTCATTTTTTGGTTCCCTTGCGATGTTTAGTGATGCGAGTATATTCTTTGTTATAAAATATGTGTGTATGGTTGTCACATTCAAAAAAGTAGTTGTTCTTTCTCATCCCCGAAAACAGCTGCCCTCCACGCACTGCTGTTAAAAGACCAGCAAGTCAGCACAAAGCTTCCACTTTCTCAGAACCTCGCCTCTGTCTTTGCTGTTTGCGTTGTTGTGAACACATCATTTGATAAGCCAAAATGCTGATTTGAGACCCAGGAAGGTGCTATCTTTGTTCAGCTGCATCTTAGGAATTTTCAAGCCAAGCATGTGACATAACCTGCCCTCTGAGCCTGATCAAACTTCTTCTGGTGTGTGATCCAGTTAACCTGCCTGAAAAGGGCAAAGATTCCTGGCTGTCGCGGGCAGCCAGTGCCACCCCCTGCATAATCGTACACTACACATTGGGAAAGTTTTCCAGACAGCAAAGAGAATCACAAAGTCAACGTACTCTCTTGCTCTAAGGTTGAATTTCACTGAATACACAACCCCACAAATACAGTGATGACGCCCACAAACTGTTAGAAACAACAAGAAAAAACAGTAATAAACTGACATTAGCATATATAGCTACCTACATAACTATCAAATGATACTTTATCTTTAACATCAACATAAAAACAAAGTTAAATTATTTTAAACATTCATATCATATCACTTACCATAGCACCCCACACCTTCTCAAACACCTTTTGTATGTGACTCTGTTAACTCTTCTCAGACAGTCCACCTTGGGACCCTTTGTCGTCCAACACCACAACTGTTGCACAGTGCCCTGACCTCCTGTACCTGATGTGAAATATGCAACAAAGTTGATATTTTTTAAAACAGCATAGACTTATTTTTGTAAGCACAAAGAAGTGATTGCATATTCAAAAACTAATCACCTTCAAGTTCACAACTCACTTAGCCGCTCTCTCATCAATTTCTTCATTCCGATCACGTCCATTTTCCCATCTCATTGGCATTTTGGCTTTGCATTTTTCAAATTCTTTGTTTTAACACTGAATTGACTCCAGGTGTGCGACCAAATCCAGGGTCCCAGTGATGAACCGGCACTAACAAAAAAAGTGGTCTTCCCGTATCACCTTGTGAATTGAAAAAATATGATGATATAACTATATATCCAAAAATTAAACACATTAATGTATCTCTCGCTCCAACCGTTCTTAAGATTTTCTATTTTTGAAAGACTTACATGAAATATCCACCGTCTGATAATTTCGTGCCCACGTCCCAGAAAGTTGTTTATGTCCCACATACCATCATAATTCAGGTGGACTTGGGATTTCCACTCACTGTTAATAACAATAGTTTGTTATCATTGCTAAAATTACTAAAAACACTCTGAAATCAGAACAGTTGAGGGAAGTGCTATTCAAAGGCCATGATGCCCACATGATGTTACACTCACTGAAATTCAGAGAAAGGAAGAGTGCTGTACAAATAAAATGAACTAAAAATTTTAAATAACAGCTATTAACTCCACCTGCATATTGAAAAACACGCTTTTCTTGAAGATCCATCACAACAACTGCTGCTGATCCACATGACCACACATACTTAGGTGTATCATGGTTGTGAGGCTCCAAAGAATACGCCTGAAGAACTCTCTCCTGTTTGGAAAGACACCTTTTCTGTTGTTTCTATTATTTTTATGGACTTGCTGATAGCTGGATGGTCTGGAAAATGAATGAGAAACAGAGTATTCCAATTTATAAACATTTCAAGTCTTATATTTTGTTAAAAGTTGCATCGTCAATCACATGTTTAACAGTAATTATCTGACTAAATAAATTAAATAAAAGAGGAAAAGCAGATTAAAGATATAACAAATTATTATTATTTCAATAAGTTAGAAGTTTGTTCACTAAGAAATATGTAAAAAAAAATTAAAAATCGATCACAAATATAGAAAATCAATAAACCTTCAGCAGCACAATATGTATTTGAATTATATCCTCACCGAATGCATCCGGACCATCAGCACAAGTGCAAGACAGGATGATGTGTCTTTGACGTTGTGGATACCCTCCTCCCTATCCTTGGCAATCTGTAAATCAAAGCCACGGCTCAGCATATTCCTTGTATGTTAATCCTAACAAACACAGTCCAAACAAAAGATCATGTATTGCTTGCATGTTCATTTGAATTAGTAAACTATTTTTATTTTTCTATTACATACCAAATATGTAAAACCCAATAACTGAATACAATACCATAGAAAGACTGTGATGTACCAACCTTCAACTTACCACCTGGCTTGCGGATCTTGCCTTTTTGACGTTATCAGTCTACTACGAACGTTCACAAAGTGTTATTCACATTCTACACACTTTGTTCTCATAGATAAGTGCAGAAAGCTGTCCGTTGTTCTCCCCTCCCTCGACCTGCTCTATAAGCCTGGGGCAAATCTGCAGAGATTTTTGTGTGTAGGAGGTAATTCAGCATCCAATTTGTCTGTCATCGGTGGATAACTTCCTCTTAGACTCCCTGCATTTTGATCTTTTTGGTCGTGTTGGAAATGGTCACCGCCTTGTTGCTCCTCTCTCACTTTCCTAAATAGCTTCCCTCTTTGACGAACAGATCCACTTACAACAGTTGTGTATGCAAGACTGTCTCGGTTTAGAGCAAGGGGCAATGCCATTTTTTTGCTTGCGTCATATGACACAATCACTCTTTCCCAACCCACTCAAAACCACTTATCTTGTTTCATAAACAAGAGATATAAAAATGGATGGTGACCACCACATCAGGTGCACAGACAGAGGCACACCCTCTGCATCAGCATTTTGTTGCTACGCAAGAGGCTGGCTTACGCTCCTCACCAAACCATTTATTGTCGACCATGTTGCCAAAGGCTCATCAGTTAGTTGTCACGGTTTTGACCATCATCATGCGTGGCAATACAATAAGGGACTGTATGTGGTGCACTCAAAAGGCAACATCCCACTTCTTCGAGCAAATCGTGTTCAGAGCGACACTGGGTCAACCTCGCACGTGATCTTCTGTGTTGGCCCCCAAGTATTCTTGATGACAAGTATGGGTGTTGCTGGACCACAAAAAGATTTTTTCACTGCAAACACACCATGTTTACCACATCAACACACTGAAGAAGACCAAAAAACCTGTCCTTCGTCACTGTCTCAGAATGTGGCTTGTGCTTTTCTCCTGCCATGTGTTTGAAGTTTGTTTTGTTTAACTTCACCTTGCAATGAGGACAAGTGAATGTCTTTTGTTGATAAGTTTTCAGTACGGAATAGTCTTAAGGGCCAGTGGATGCTGTGATGTGGGCCTCTGGAGCTGAGGCGGCCAGTGGATGTGCTTTTGTGACAGCGTGCTGTCGGGCCACAGCGTGCGAGGCCTCTGATGCGAGGCCAGTTGGATGCGTTGTGGGGCCTCTGGATGCTGAGCCGGGCAATGGTGCAGTTTGGGGACCACAGCGGGCTGATGCGGGGGCCACAGCGGGCTGCCTCGGGGGCCTCTGGATGCTGAGTGAAGGCCAGATGGATGCTGTTGTGGGCCTCTGGATGCTGACCGGGGCCCAATGGGTGCAGTTTGGGTGACCACAGCGGGCTGTGAGGGGCCCTTGTGTTGTTTCTTTTGGGGCGATCCAGCATGATCTCCTCCACTTGGTGTATTTGTAAATGCCTTATAAATTGCAATCTATTTATAACTGTTGCTGCGCAATAGCAGCAATGAAAGTGTGTTGCCGTCCGACAACTTAAGCCACACTTGATTATTGTGAATTCTGTAAGAAAGGAATGAAGGGAACATGATTAATATTTGTAAACAAATACTACTGTAATTAATTAATTTGTGCAATATGTAAGAAAAGCACCTTTGTGTTTGACTGAGGAATGGCCTTCTATATGGTTATCAACCATAGGTTTTGCACCCTTGTATTTACAAAAGGGACAGTGGAAAAGTTCACTTCTGATGCATTTAGAAATGGGCCGTTCACCATCCAGGAATATACTAATGTGTCTCTATATATCAGAGGGGAAAAGGACGACATAAAAGGCACAGCAATTAGAAATCCACACGACAAACTACTACTGGGATTTACCATATGACTGTTATTCCATAAGGAGATTGAAATACAGGTTTACATCATTTCCCCCCCAAAAGTATAATACCCCCCCCCCCCCCCAATCTAAAATTCAGCATTTTCTAATTTGTTACGCCTGCTTTACCTAATTCTTGCTACTTAGCATGTAATAACTATCACAAAAACGTAACAAAACACTAAGAAATGAATCGGACATATATATTAAACTAAGACTCAGAAAAATACAGGTTTATATCATTTCCCCCCCAAAAATATAATATTTTGTCCCGACTATAACTTGTTTTAAACCTGCTTTACCGTATTCTTGAAATATAATAATTGGTTTATATCATTTTTCCCCAAAAGTATAATATTCCTCCCCCCACACTGCAAAAAAGTAAATACATACAGCATAACTTATTTTAAATGAAATTATGTTAATTCCTTCTTTGTCTGTCACAAATATTGCAAAGTAGCAAGAGAAAACACAACAAAACACCTTGCTTACCTCCATTTTGCCAGCTGTACTGCCTCTTCTGTCCTGTACTGCTTCGTCTCCGTCAGACACGTCCTCTTCTTCAGGGGTTTTGCCCACGTGCCTGCGCGGTGGGCGGAGTCAAACGTTTAATTCCGCCCAGGTTGAGCCACGCCTCGATCTGCGTACTGCAGCCAGGGGCTTCTCAGAACGTCCGCAGAGGTCGGCCATCTTACTACAGTCAAGCTTTCTGTCAGAATCTGTGGAACCTGAGGCAAACTGAGGTAAGGTCCGTGATCTGCACAAACATAAATACTCTTATCTCGCTGACCCTTTTATGGATTTACAAACAGTTTGGTTTCTTAAAAACGTTATTAATGTGGTTATAATCCTGGATGCTTGAACATGTTGAAATCGCAGCTTTTCTCTTAAAAAAAATGACTTAATCGTGCAGCTTAGTTGTGTATCATGGCTATGCTACTAGCTAGCACCCAATCATTTTACATCAATGGGAGAGGCAGAATTGGTCTTTCTTTTCAATATAACTGAAGTTGTATGGAATGGTTTGTATGCATCTTGGATAGTTTTATTAGACTTTGTTCTGTAATTAGTTATTGTGAATTTAGTGTGATCCTCTACAGTGTTTTGGAGAAATCGTCAGCAAGGTATGGTATGTATGTACCGGTAATAAGGTTATTAGTTGTGTAATGGTGATGCCGTGGATGGTGGTAGTATAGTTGTTGTTTTGGAATGAATATTTAGATAGTTTTATTTAGACCTTTGTTCTGTAATATGCAGAGCCGGATAGTAACGGAGTACATTTACTTGAGTACAGTACTTAAGTACAATTTTGAGGGATCTGTACTTTACTCGAGTATCATTCTTGGGGAGTACTCACGACTTTACTCAAGTACATTTGAGAGGCAAATATTGTACTCTTTACTCCGCTAGATTTCTATCCATAACCGTGAGTAGCCGTTACTTCAAATAAAAAAAAATTTAAATCCTCAATTTGTCGTTTCCCTCTCAAACGTGATTGGATTGTGCAGGCACCACTGATTGGGACAGCCAATCAGCAATCACCTTCAGTTTTCTGCCAAAGTCAACTGTCAGATTAGAGACGTTATAACCATGGACGAAACAATGGAAGAAGCCGGAGCAGGTCCGTCCCAGGAATTTGTAAACCCGTGGCCCCACCTCGATCTGCCTATTCACATTTTCCGAACAAGTCGGTGATAGTTTTCGTTTTAAGTGTTTGCTATGTTTACCAAAGCAGAATTTCATCACTACCTACAAAAATTCCACATCCAACTTGCAGAAGCATGTCAAGGTACGTACATTCAACTTCCTTACATTTCTAAGCTAGATTCTAGCTCCAGGAAAGTGCTCTAAATGATTGGCTAGATGCGATAATGCAGCTTTTTACATTCTCGGTTACGTTAACCGTATGAAAATTGGCTCAGTATGCTCATTATATTTGCTTTTGCATTTGTGTAGCGTGCGCACGAGGGAGAGGGACCTAGAGACTGTGCGTGTGTGAGGCAGTGTGCATGTGTGCCTCAGTAGCATCCTGATTATATGGATATCTGCGGGGCGAGGGCTTCAATTACCTCTCTCTTTTTTGACTATACGTGTGTTTGCATCCCTGTTTGCTGATCCCCGTAAATTAAAGTTAGTTGCACCAGTAAAACCAATTAAAAAGTTAGTCTGGAACCATTGGAAAATTATGAACAACCAGCACTTCATAATTAATAATACTGCTATGTAGACTATATGATGGGAATCTTTCCAAATATTTATTAGTTTTATATAGTGTAAACTGAAATATTATACTTTGTTTTACAGAGAAGGCATGAGACACATATGGAGAAATACTCCAAACTGACTTCAACAGCCTGCAAGAGGCCATCGGATGGTGGAACAGGCTTCAAGGGGAAGCAAATGAAGCTGTTGGAGACCAAGCAGGTGTCTCAGAAGACGGTTGATCAGGCTATCCTCCGCTTCATCGTTCAAGGTCTCCAGCCCTTTCTCTCTGGTTGAGAAACCATCCTTTCAAGACCTTATTGTAGAATTGCAACCGAGAAGTGCTGTCATGTCCCGCACAACTGTGCGGCGTAAGATTGATTCAGCTACATCTAAAATGAAAGAAAGTCTCAAGAACGAAATGAAAGAGGTACCATACATTGCCACCACTACTGATTGTTGGACGGCCAGGAGAAGAAGCTTTATAGGGTGTAACAGCCCACTGGCTCGATCCTTGCAGTTTTTGAACGCCGTTCCAGCTGCCCTTGCTTGCCGTCAACTAAGAGGCTCCCACACATTCGATGCCTTGGCAGCTGTTTTGACCGACATTCATGCAGAGTATGAAATAAGTCTAAAGGTTGTTAGAACTACAACAGACAACGGGTCGAATTTCGTCAAAGCGTTCCGTGTCTTTGGTCAGCAGGACGAAAATAACAATGAAGAGTTAGTTGCAGAAGGCACAATCGAAGAAGTAGGAGAAGATTGTGATGCATCTGATGGTGAAGAGGAGGTGGAACTCATTGATGTGGAAGCCATTCTGGAGGAAGATGATGGGCTTCAGTATCAGCTGCCGAAACATCATCGGTGTGCATGTCATTTACTAAATTTAGTTTCCACAGTCGATGTTGATAAGGCTAATACGACAGAAGCTTGCAAGAAATTGTCCAGATCAGCCTTTCTAAGTGTCAGGCACTCTGGAATAAAGCATCAAGGTCTCCTCAAAATGCTGAGCTTATAGAGGAACACTGTAAGCTTCACTTGGTACAGCCTAATTCAACTCGATGGAACTCGTCTTTCATGGCCCTGGAACGTGTGGTCAGAATCATTAAAGACCAAGGACAGGAGTCTGTGAGAACGGTCTGTGCTGCACTCAATTTTCCAATGTAAGTAGCTTATGTTAATGTATAATTGTGTTCTTAATTTGTTAGAATAATGCTTACCACATTATCTGCTGTAGGTACATAAACAAATTAATAAATGTCCAGCATGGTGGTTCTGTATACATTTTGTGGAAATATGTGTTTGTTTATTTTCTTCTGTTTCTATTAGGTACAGTCCGGCTGACATAGCCTTTTTAGGGGAATATGCCACCACCATGAGTCCAGTTGCGAAGTCCTTGAACATACTACAAGGTGAAGTCAACATTCAGATGGGCTGGCTGCTCCCGACAATCACCACCCTCACAACCAAGCTTGAAAAGTCCAGACCGTCACTCAGATTTTGCAAGCCACTTGTTGATGCTCTTCTTGAAGGTTTGAGGAAGCGGTTTGAGAGCATGATGTCAGAGCCAGAGCTAATTGCAGCAGCCATACTTGTTCCAAGGTTCAAAACCTCCTGGACCAGCAATGACACAGTCCTACAGCTTGGTAAGGAAAACGTTTTATTTTTGTTTGTTTGCTTGTTTTTTCAAAAACCTTTACATCCAACAATGATTCTATGCAGTTGCTTACTTACAGAGTAATAATAACAAAAATGTGTGTTCGTTGGTGTGATTCTGCTGTTTCTAATCAAGGCCTTAGTTACATCAAGACACATCTGCCAGAACATGATGAAGGTCTTCGGTCTCCTGATACCACAGCATCCTCTTCTGAGGATGATGACTTCTTCTCCAATGTCAAGCCGACACATTCCAATGAGATAAGTCAGCAACTTGATGGATACCTAGCCGCTACAGCTGATGGAGTGAATACACTGGCCCCCTATCCAGCTGTGCGTAACCTCTCACTAAAGCTCAACACAGCCCTGCCAGCTTCAGCAGCGTGTGAAAGGCTTTTTAGCATTGCCGGTTTGCTTTTCACCCCAAGAAGGGGATCAATTCATTCACAGAATTTTGAGAACCAACTTCTCCTCAAGTTGAACAAGGAGTTCATGAAATTTGATTGAACTGAAGTACAGTACAGTACACACACACACACACACACACACACACACACACACACACACACACACACACACACACACACACACACACACACACACACACACACACACACACACACACAAAATGTCCTGTGCTACTTACACATACACACACACCCACACACCCACATACCCAAAGTCCTGTGCTACTTCCACACATACACACACACACACACACACACACACACACACAACACACACAAAATGTCCTGTGCTACTTACACACACACACACACACACACACACACACACACACACACACACACACACACACACACACACACACACACACACACACACACCCAAAGTCCTGTGCTACTTACACACATACACAACCACACACACACACACACACAACACTCACTCACTCACTCACTCACTCACTCACTCACTACACACACACACACACACACACACACACACACACACACACACACACACACACACACACACACACACACACACACACACACACACACACACACAACACAAATAATAATAATACAAATAATTTGGAGGTGTGGATGTTAGCCTTTCCACTTTTAAAGCAAACTATGTCATTGTGAATTATACTAGTGTTGTACATTATTTGATTTGAATGACAGCAGTTTGCCTAATTTTCAGCCTAATTAGTTTTCATACCAATCATTTATATATTACTTTTCATATATCAGTGTACAGTTGTTATAAAACTATGCCCATGCTGTTCTCATAACTGAAATCATTTACTTAATTACATTGTTTTGGAATTGTTTCTTGGGTAAGTAACGTAGTTATTTTTCAGTGAGCAGTACTTGAGAGGTATGTTGAATGCAGTACTGTGCTGTATATCTTTGATATGTTGACACTGTAGCATGAGTAGTCATTGAGTCATGAGTTGCTGTGTTTGAAATGAGTGTCTTTCCCATGTGGTGAGCCAATTATTGTGTCCGGTGAGATATAGTGCGAGTAGACATCACGCATTATCCTTTGTCACAACATGTGAAGCCTTGTGTTACGCACTTGTTAGGCAAGTGAGATGCTCAATAAAGCGTAAAAAGATGAAAATGACTTGATTTTACTTTCAATTCCTTTTACATTCTCCAAGGTATTAACATAAACATTTTTCATAACTCCATGGAGGACATTTCTATACATAAATGTATTGTAAGCACCGTGGCAGTAGTAATGCAATATTTAGAAAATTTACTCTTGTACTCATGATACTCAAGTACTTTTAAAAACAAGTACTTTAGTACTTTTACTTAAGTAGACATCTGACTGTAGTACTTTTACTTGTACTTGAGTAAAATTTAGCAAGGGGTATCTGAACTTTTACTCAAGTAAGGAATCTGTGTACTCCGTCCGCCTCTGGTAATATGTGATCCTCTATAGTGTTCGTGTTGTTTGGGAGTAATCTACTGTATGTTTCTATGTGCTCTTAATAACTAATGTTTTGTGTGCATGTCCCCGTGGAATTCGTATGTTTTTGTCAGCATCATGTCTGTGATATTTTTATCTTTGTCTGCTTCGTGTTTAACAAAACTTTGCCAAAAACACAAAAAAAAAAAAAATTACTAAGAGGAATTTTTGACTATGATAATCTTGTAAGTTGTTCATTGTGCTTTGGCCTTTACAAAGCTATTGTGAATTAGTATCTTAAATGTAAGTATGTGTTCTTAATGCGTTTTATTAAAATACATCCTATACCACGGAATGCCCAGCTTGAGCCATTTTGCAACCAAAAACAGTGTTACCACCGGCCTACTCAAAGACGACTGATTTAAACAGCAAAGATAGATGTTAGAAGTCAACAACAACATAAATTTACTGCAGCAATTAAAAATTCCAAAAAATACATGTGCAGCCGAAATGCACCGATCAAACACCACGTCACAATAAAATCAAATGATTCCATGATCTTGTGTGGGAGGTCGCTTTCGAGCTGCATTTGCTGTCTCCCTCAGATTTTAATTCAACCATTGTGGTTAAAATTGTCCTCATATTTGATCAATGACAGAAGACATTAGGCTTACATTGCATCATGCTGAGACCAGCGGGTGTCGGAGAATTTCTGCAGGCATTTTTTGTTGCGATTGTTTGCATTAAGCACTGTAGGCGCGCTTCGGTGTGAGGCTGTGGAAGTTCACTATTTATTGGACCCTGTCTAGACAGTAACGAACATCCCTGACCATAGTTAATCGCGTTTCTACACTCAGAGTGAACTCATTATTGCATGCGGGTGTCTTCATTCATAAAAAAAATGAAAACATTCGGGAGTATGCAATAATTATTCTTAAGAGGTCAGAGACTCCGTGCACAGCCCCGCCTTCCCCATGACCAAACCCCGCGCCGTGACGAACGGGGGATTTGACGAAGAAGGTGAAATCGCAGGGCGTGCCAAGCTGCGACCGAACCGGCTCGGCAGTGTAAAAAGACCTATAGCCAGGGTTCGAGTAAGGTGGGAGCCAGCTGAGCTCCCATAGAGAGGTCTGGCTCCCATGAAAGCAGCAAACTCAAATATCTGTGGGGGTCTCTGAAAATACAGCAGCATAATATTGTAATTATAAATAAAGCTATTTTCCCTTCCACATGCAGAGTAATATTGACGTTAAGTGGGATAATAGAACGCCGGTCATTATCGGGAAACTATCCCAGACAGGGCGAACCGGACACCGACGGGACACGGAGGCACTTCGACCTGAAGAGGCTTATTTTCGATAATGAGCGGGCTACTTGCCCAAACGAAAAGATAACTTCACAAGGCGTCTTTTTTACAATTTATTTGTTACCGTGCGTGAGTGTTGATCAGCAGAGAAATAGTTAGCCAAAGACGTTGACGTTGCTTATCAACCGAAGAAGTTGGGCGTTGTTGTGAAGGGCCCATGAAGTGAAATGGAGCATTCCACGGCATGGAGAAGAGCCATGTCATTAATAGCCCATATTGACGTCCAATACGGAATATGGAACCATAACTCGAACGCCAATAGCCTACTTCACCAAGCTCTCCTAATCAGGTCAGCAATAGCCGTCTTTGAATGATTCATGAATGAATGGAACTTTGCATTTTTTATGTCTACAAATATTCTCTCTACTAGAGAGCCAATCAATTAAACCTTATGCGGAATCAGATAAAGTCGGCTCTATTGCTGCGCTAAGTATTGTTTCGGAAATCACTCAGCACATTAAGATTAAATGTAGTTGTTCACAAGCTATTTTGGATTTTTTGTAATATGGAATTTATTTCAGAGGGAAATCCCGTGAATAAATGTATGCACAGTCAGTGCGTTCAGGATTAGGACTGATAGACAGTATATGTCGGCCTAGGCCTAATCAATTGTATTTTAATATCTTTAGCATTCATATTATTGCCACTCTATTCTTTCGTAGGCTACTCTGCGGTTGGCCTTAATGGACAGATATTTTAACCCTTTTTAACCACATTTTCCTGCGACATTCCTCTCCTGCGTCTCTCCCTGCGTCATAGCCCGTTTCAGCACCATGTCAGTGGACAGGTACAATCCTACGAACGTCGTGAGTGCAGCGAATGCGCGTTCATGTTCAGAGGAGTTTCGGGAAACGCTCCAAAGAAATTACCGATGATTCGAAAGATCCTTCAATAGAATGATCGTACGAGCGAAGATCCATCGTTATCGGGAAACGGGGCCCAGGTCTTGTCTTGTGTTTGTGTTTGTGTAGTGTACTTATTAATACTAACCATCATGACTTATATACTAATCCACTCTATTTCTCTTTCTTCCCCTCTTACCTCACTTGTAAGGTAAACCTTTACCAGTCCTCAGCCATCCTTGTATTTGATGTCCCACTGACTCTCATCGCACCTGAAATCCCATCCCTACAAACTACTCTAACCATCTCTTGTTGCTGCTGTCCCCTGCCCGGACTTCCTGGCCCGCACAGCCTAGCGACCCACAAACCTGGCTCTCTACTTGACAATTTCTAATCCCTAGGGACAATTTATTCTCCGACACTGCTGGACTGAGACATGAGGCATGTATAATGTTTTGGCCGCCCTCTAAGCAAAATTTAATCAAAATTTAATTTTAAGTGTATGTGTTTGTGATATTGACGTGTGTGGTTTGAGAGTTTTTGTTGAAAATTGCTTCTGTGTGTGCGCTATGTCTCTATCTGTGTCTAAACACACTCTCGCTAACAATACACTCACTCTGGCATGAAAAGAATTGTGTAATTTTCCACTGAGCTTGTGGAGATGACGCGTTCACCTGAACTCCGATGGCTGCTGAGGGCTTAAGTGGCTGTGGCGTGGATGAGGACCATATTTTTTAAAAGATCATCATGCTTCTGTAACACCTTTGTTCAAACATTCTGAATTTTAGGAAATCCTTTAAAAATATTTGAAAAAGTACCTTTATATAATATCTAATGAAGTAAATATTTGTAAAACAATGTGTTCAGACTGGTGTTACTACCATTTTCGTGTAAGTAGGGGTCTAGTGGTAAAATAAGAGGTGGGGTAAACTATTAATTCTGTAGATCGGCAGGTAAGGTTGACTGTGATATGCACTGTGTTTAAAAAAGACATCAGAACATATGATTGTGGATGAGCTGTGAAGGTCACCTGTTTAATTGTTTACACCAATGGTGGTACTTCATACAGTGCATTTTGTGATTTATACTATTATTATGAGGTGCATTAGATTTTATTGAGAGGTGGGTAAAACTATTTCTGGAAATTTCAGGTGGTGGTAAACTTCACTTGCGTTCAGCCTCCACTAAAAATATATTTATTCAAAATTGAAATATGGACGTGTATGGTGATTTGTCTCAAGGCCTCAATTATTCATAAGTATGCAGTGTTATAAATGCATGGTGTACAGGGTGGGGATTTCAACATGCAGCCTTATAGGTCCTATTTTGTGAATATTGTAATCTACATATTTTACGAACAATATACTCTATTTTTTAGGACATAACATGATTATTCATAAGTATGTGCATAACTATCTCTCTGAGTTGTATTAGACGAACCAATCCGTTTTTAAAACAATGGTGAAAATTGAGCAAAGTTATGGTTATTTTTAAAAAGTACATTTACCCCTACCAACACAAATGTTAATGGGGAGGTGAGCGGCGCCTGTGGCAAGATGGCCGCCATGTGCGGACGGTTCGACTCCGTTGGCCAGCGACGCGGAGGAGACAATCTATGTTCTTTATATATATCTATGAGACGACCCCCTCCCCACTCAGCACTGGGGGGGGACTGCTGCTGCTGCTGGGGCTCCTCTCCGGGGTTCTGCAGGAAGGACCCTTCAGAGCGTCTCCGCGCGTCCCAACTAGAACTAGAACTATAGTGGTCCCACAGCCAGGCTTAGTGTAGCATGCTCTTTACTTTTTGATGTAAAACTGTCAAAACTGAAACTATATATAATCTACAGGATGATTAATCATTCACTTTGTTTCTGATATTTGTGTCTGTCTGTCTGTCTGTCTGTCTGTCTGTCTGTCTGTCTGTTCTGTCTGTATTGTCTGTCCGTGCTCTGTGGTCTGTCTGGGTCTGTCTTGCGTCTGTCTGTCTGTCTGTCTGTCAATGTCTCTCTACCTCTCTCTCGTACACCTCTCTCTCTTCTCCGCGTGTGAAAGAGATCAGACGCAATCTCCGAATGGACTTTGCAATATTGGCAGACTCGCTGTTATTTCGGGTTTCATACATTTTAAGTCTCTCTATATCGGGGAACACACGGAGAACCTCTCTCTCTCTCTCTCTCTCTCTCTCTTCTCTCTCTCTCTCTCTCTCTTCTCTCTCTCTCTCTCTCTCTCTCTTCTCTCTCTCTCTTCGCTCTCTCTCTCTTCCTTCAAGACTTCCCTTTCAACAGTTTTGGTGTGTGTGTGTGTGTGCCTGTGTGTGTGTGTGTGTGTGTGCGATGGTGTGTGCTTGTGTGTGCTGTGTGGTGTGTGGTGTGTGTGTGTGTGTGTGTGTGTTGTTTGTGTGTGTGTGTCTCTCTCTCTTTATTTAGAGTTGAGGCTCTCTGGTGCGTGGTCGCTTAAGATGGCCGTCCTCAGCTGTCTGGTGAGACGAGGTCGAGGACGGTGTGTTGCTCGCGTGCAGGGCGCCTCACACGAGCCGCAGGTAGCATCACATCATCTCTCACACAGGAGTGGTGTGGGTGGAACAGGACAACCACACACAAAAGTAAATGCCTGCACAGTATGTATGTCATACATGAATAAACAAGTAACACTGATTGCGTGGTCTATCCGTGAATTTCATGGCTGCACCATTTCACAGACTCATACATTAAATGATCATTACAAAGCAACCGTAAAGGCAATGCACGACAGAGGAGTAACAGGAAGAAACTAAAACACTGAACTGAAACAAGTGAACTGAAACGATTGAACAGAAATTAATCTAACAAAACTGGATTAAACAACACAAAATGAAACAGAAAGAATTAAACAGAATCGAATTCAACCAAAATAATTAAACAAAGAGAATTAAACTGAACGAGAAATTAATATGATGGACTTCAACGGGACGGAATGTCAACTGCACAGATTAGCTGATAGAATAGGCTGTTAAGTTGATCTCCCCTCAAAGAATGAACACCGAGCAACCAGCTCGCGGGCAGACCAGCAGAGAGCTGAGACTCAGCAGAGCAGGTAAGACCCAGTGATGAGGCAGAACAAGCCAGAGAGCAGAACCGCAGAGAGGCGGACTAGCTAGGAAGAGAAGATCAGCCGAGAGCAGTAACCAGCAGAGAGCAGAACCAGCAGGAAGCGACCAGCAGAGCCGAGGCAGAACCAGCAGAGAGCCAAACCAGCAAGGCAGACACCAGCAGCGCAGCAAAGACCAGTAGAGAGAACCACAAGGAGCGAACAGCAGAGAGCAGAACCATCTGGGAGCAGAACCAGCCTGAGAGCAGAACCTCCAGCAGGGGCAAGACCATGTAGAGAGAAGAACCTCAGCTGAGGCAGAACCAGACGAGGGCATAGAACCAGCACGACGAAGAACCAGCAGAGACAGAACAACCAGCAGAGAGCAGACCAGCGAGATCAGAGACAGAACCAGCAGAGAGTCAGAACAGCCAAGAGCCAAGAACATTCTGAGGCAGACTACAGCAGATGAGCAGAACCAGCTGGAGAGCAGACTCCAGCAGTGGAAGACTTCAGCAGCGAGAGCAGAACCTCAGCGAGAGCAGCAGACCAGGCAGAGAAGCAGAATCATCTGTAGAGTCAGAACCAGCTGAGAGCAGATACGAGCAGTGAACCAGAACAGCAGGGAGAGACCCGAGCAGTAGAGCGAACACAGCAGAGTTGCGAACGCAGCACGGAAGCCAGAATCCAGCAGGAGAGAACCAGGGCAGAATGAGAAGTGTGTGAACCAGCAGAGAGCAAGAACCAGGTAGACGAGCAGAACCAGCACGAGTGCAGTAAGCCCAGCAGACCCAGCAGAGAGCAGACCAGCAGAGGCAGAACAGTAGATAGATACAGAACATCAGATAGCGCTTGAAGGCGAGCGCTGCATTCATAACCATTTGTTTTCACCTCAGAAGTCAACGTGACCTCTCCTGACGAGGGAGCGTCTCCTTCAGGTGGGGTCCCACTGTGAGTAGAACGTTCAGTTCTCTTCCTCAGATCGGATCACTGCAGCCTCGAGGAGCGCTGTCTTTTCCTCCTTGCACCTGTGACGTTAACTCGTGTTTTATAAACACTATTCAACCCGGTTTCCTTCCTTACATTTATACTTTACAACTTTCATACCTGTATGGACGCCTCTATCTATATACCCAGAGTAGATACGTATAAGGCAACAGTCGGCTAGGTTCTTATCTAGCGTGGTTAATTGTCTGTTATGTTATGGTATATATACTGAATCAACCGTTTACTACTGTTTATTACTTGTCTGTTATGTTATGTAATATGATAATGATCAACCAGTTTACTCCCGTTATATTTGTCTTTTTGTAGTATGTGATTATGAACAACCAGTTTACTCACTTGTATCTTATCTT
>OLKM01004811.1:0-19916 GCA_900291075.1 Melanogrammus aeglefinus | reverse complement strand
AAATATCTGGTCGTTGGAACGCCGAAACACGTTTCACACAATTCGTACAGAGTTCAAGGTGGTGCAATGACAATCGAGTTTTCAGTTCAGTGTGTGCAGTTCAGTGTGTGCTAGTGTGTTCATAGCCTACATTTCAATGAAATAAACGTGACCTTGGTAATTTTATATTGGTCTCCTTTGTTCTCTTTTTCTCTTGAATAGAATCACATTGTGACAACTTACAAACTTTACATTGCATACCACAGTGAGGTATTTTGTACAAACTTGAGTCAGTTGAATAGTAGTGAACTAGGAAAGACATGTTTTTAGTAGTATGAGACTTGTCACAGTCGGTGCTTACTTTGTGATTTTTCATTTTTTTTGGTTGATCTCCATTTTTAAAAAAAATCCCATTTGAAATAACATTGGACAACTTACCCCATAGTGCATGTGACACTTTACCCGCAGGGTCGGGGTAAATTGTCACAAGTGTGCATGATGTATTGTGATAGTTCAACATCTTTGCAATAAGATAGCAGCTGTGGGAGAACGAAAGTAATTCCCATTTCTACCTAACATTCTAGGCTACCAAATCAACTATTGTTCGAAAGGAAAGCTTTTGGCTCATACTTAGTAAGAATTCAACCTAGAGTAAAAGTGTGACAACTTACCACCATCTCCCCTAGGCTAGACCGAAGGCTTACGGCCCAAGTTGCGTAAATCCCATTGGTGGAAACGCGGCGTTAATGTTCCAATTCATAAAGCCAAGCTCTTAAGGACTCTAGGCTAGCTTAGGCAGTTGGGTGCAACGGCCTAAACCTCGGTGTTGAATCGATCTCTGTACAGCAAAGCAGTGACTTTGAAATCAAATGTGAGATGCAAGTCACAATGACGCCTTTAACTGGAATGTACAATGCGTCTTATTTTTGGAAACGCGACCAAATTCATGGTCTCTATGGATAGTAGGGTCCAGCCCGTTTATCCCTGGCCTACCATTCTTGTTCAGGAAGAATTTATTCATTTTTTCCCCCTACGGCGGAGAATTTCCTCTGTGGGTCTACGGTAGGTCACCGGACTGGAATCCGACTTTATTTATTAATTTTAAAACTGCGACCATTGCGAGTCGCGAGCGAGAGCGCGATAATTGGGCTGTTATAATTAAGTTATCCATCTCGCAGTAGGTTAGAGACAGATCAAACTGAAATTCCAACTACGTCGGAAAATGCAATGTAGGCATATCGCAAATATCGGGTAAATCTAAAACTAACTGTAAGCAGCTCTAATTTACTCCAATGCAGATGTAGTGGAGAATGCCCAGTACATACCTAATCTCAAGCAAAATAAAAAAGAAAACTAATCGCAAACCTACAACGCAAATCTACCTACGCAAATATGCTGATGCCTGCTGAGGCCTCTCAGCTGGTTGGCCAGAGCGTCAACGGTGCTAGGGCAATCCAGCTCCCACGGCCGCGCGTCGCAGCGCGTGGCAGCCGGTGTGCACCGCCCCGGTTTAGAGCGTCGCAGCCCGTCTGCACTGGGCTTAACACGCACAAAGTTCAAGTGACAGTGAACCCATTGTTTCAGCTGGAAATCGAACTCTGACATATTAAATTCATATTGCGCTTTGGTTTGAGTTTCAGGAAGGAGTGGGGCGTGGTATCCCATGGTTACGACCAACGCCGACGTAATGACCTTATAATAAGCGTTGTGTAGGGCGCTATATGAAATTCCCCCCGAACATTGTTATCTTTAAACCTATCGCTGACACAGGGAAGGCCGTCACCCTCACTCGGACGCGGAGTTAGGCTATCTTGTAACCAGGCTATTTTATAGGTTCACCTGGGTTCGCGCAGCATAGAGAGACTTCCCATGGGGAGAACGGCAAACACGTCTTTTTGGCCCATTTCTTTCTTAATTCGGGTCTTCTTCCAGTAACAGTCAAAAAAGTGCCATCGCTTTCTATGAGACCATATTGAAAGAACGTTACGACGTTAACAAATAAAAAAATCACTGCTCTTTGAAATGCAGTTTGACAGCGGAGTGCACCCAAGGTCGTGCTTTACCTTTTCATCTCCAATTGCAGTTATTCAGACACAGTCGACCAATTGGCACGGATTTTTATAAGATACAACCTCCGCATGGTAGCAGAACCTGTCGATATCAATTGTGTTTATTCTTAATGGTAGACTAACGCTGATGATTGCATTCTAAAGTTTAAACTTACCAGATGAAAGATGTAGCCTAATTTGGCCACAACGGCAGTAATTTAAGGCCTAAAATAACAATATGACTTATGACCTAATATCCTAGCGATTAATATACGCGTGACTTACCTTCATTCGCCGCCTTAGGTTCTCGGTGGAAGATCTGCAGCGTCCATCTCTCTCCCTTTTCAGTGGCAGTGCACTACAGGTGCAGGGACTCTTCCCTTTATGGCCACAAGTAAACCGGCTTTTAGTTTCCATCATACTTGCCGAGTTTTCTCCATCCCAGACCATAGAGGCCTACACTTTGTCTCCTCCTCATCAGCCGTCGGTCGGGGAACGATTGGGATGATTGGGTGGGCCGCACGCATCCTTTGCTTCCTTGTTTGCCTTACAATGTAAGCGTGTAGAAAACGAATGAAGATGCCAGCTGCTATGTATTATACTTAGCGTGGTAGTAGCGATTACGAAAGACATTTGGAAGCCTAAAACCTCGAGTGCTAACAGCACAAAAACCTGCGCATTGTGCATTTCTGTGGCGCCGCCCCGCCTCCTATCCCCCAATGATAATATATGGAGTGGAAATAGAGGGCCGCATTCACATCAACAAACGCACCGGGCAAAGATTTATTCTGTCCATTTCCATGGGACGCAAGGCCTGGTGTACCGATGCGGTGGTCCCGGTTGTCCGTGTCGGTGTGAAATAACACGTCCGGTCGGTGCGTACAAAGGCGGTCCACGCTCCTCTTCCGTGGTGGCGGCACGGCCCCTCAGAGTTCTTTCAAGGCGCTGACCAAGTCGGTGCGCCCGCAGCGCGTCTCCAGGTGCAGCGGGCGAGTACGACGCCAAAAATGGTGCCAAACAAACAAAAACCCCAAAAAAAACCCCCACGACATAACCGCGCCCTAGCGCGCTCCGCCGGCCGAACACACGTCGAGGGACCCCGCCCGGCCTCCGTTAAAAGGCTCCGGCGGCGTGCGGCCCGTCGCGGGAGGAAGAGGTCATCCGCCGGTGGCGGTTTGAGGTCGGGTCTGCGGGGAAACGAGTAAAAATAAATAATAAAAAAAAAGAGGTGTAGAGTTAGCGAGTGTAACCCCGTCAATATACAGGGCTACCTAAAAGCATTAATTGGAGGGCTTTTGAAGGCCATATAGGCCTACCTTGTTTAAAAGGTTGTATTGATCTGTAAATCTATTTAGTTTTGAAGTGCATGAGGTTCACGTTGGTTTTTTCATTGAAAGTTCACTATAAATTACTTTTATTTTGAAGTGTGAACTGTTGAACATTTGAAATTCTTTGGACCGGTTGTGAGTTATCTACTGAGTGGTAGGATCCGCATGGCACGGCCACTACTATTTCCGCATATCTATGCGAGAATCCAACACGGAACAATCACCACACACAAGGGAGACTGTACACATTCCGGGTACATTTTGCTTTTATCTCTTTTATTTCCTTGCTTGGGCCAAGGTTTATGTCGTTTATGTGTTTTATGTGCTAAAGTATAAGGTATGTTTGTATTGGTATCGTTTCGAAGCAACAACTTTTGAATAATAAGTCCGTCACGCAAACCAACTGGTTCGTTCATTAATCTATTCCATCTTTCTCCAGTAGTCGAACCTAATCTGGGCCCCAGAATATTGTTGCAGGCCTATTTGCTAATCCAAAGGTGTTACAAGAGCGTGAAGAAGCCAGGTTAGACCGAACAGCTGCCTTCAAATCAAGTAGAAAGCGATAAATAATTAACACCCAGATCCCTTAATTATCTACTTTTTATATTATCCCCCCCCTCCGCCCCCAAGACAATTCTAACCCTTCATCAGACTACCAACACACGCTACCATTGCTGTGCTCATTGGCCGTAAATTTGTGGTTAACGATATAAGTATTTTAAAGGATTCAATGGTTTGATCCACGTTTTCAGTTTTGTTCAAGTCATACACAAGCTATCAAAAAATCGTTTATTGGTCTTATTGGGGTACTTTACATATTAATACTTTAAATACCATATGCTTGATAGGCATTCTGACATATGACGTAGTCCAATAGTCCAAAAAAATTTTTATACATCAATTATTTACAACAAGCAATAAATAAAATATACCAAAACAACATTTTGTGGTCTATGATGTAGATAGCTGTCACAAACAACATTATTTTCCGTTTTTGGGGCAGTCTGGTTAGGTGAATTACTGATTAATAGCATGTAATCAGTGATGAATAGAACAAACATAAATGTGTAGAAAACAAAATAGAAATAATACATCATCAACACTTACAACATAAAACATAGTCTTGAACTAAGGTTGATCACAACTATATCAGCAAAACAAATGAGCTCCCTCCCAATCTTTTCCATTTTCATTTACGTTGAACACTTCTGTAGAAATTTCTGGAAAGAGAAAGAGGAAATGAGTAACCATCTTCAGTAGGTCTGTAATATTGGTATATCTTGAAAGTTGAAAGTGAAAGATGTAAGCAGACCAGTAAAAACCTCAGAGGATCCCGCCATTCCTCCAAGTTCCTCCAGTCCCTCTTTCTCTGCTGGAGGTCCAGGATTTCCTGCTCTTGGTCTTTGAGTAGAGCCTCGTGCCTCGCCAAGCCCCCCAGCCTCCTCCACACTCCTACAGCCTCGACCGTCATCTCCCGGCTCTGCGGTGGGGACAGGTCCGCGACCCGCCTGGTTGTGTTCTCGACGTGTAATGTTCTCTCCTGAATTGCCCGCGTGAGTTTAAACAGCTGTTTATTTAGCTTAGCCTGCGAAGAGAGGCGCAGATTGAGACGAGGAAAAACGTATAATAAACAGCCACAAATGTGAAGTAAATGTTTCTCCATCACGTGGTGATTACGATTACGAAAGAATTTGAACAAAAACTCAAGTGCTACAGTGCAGAACCTGCAATTTTGTCATTTCTGTGAATTTTGCGGAAGGGAAATCTTCCCTACCTTCGCCCGGCCCGCCTCCTTTGAAAGCGGTACGATGCGGTGGTCCCGGTGGTCCGTGTCGGCACACGTCGTGCAAATACACGTCCGGTCGGTGCGACAAAAGCGGTCCACGCTCCTCCCGTGGTGCCGGCACGGCCCCTCAGAGTTCTTCAAGGCGCTGATCAGTCGGTGGCGCCGCAGCGCGGCGTCAAGGTAGTGCGTCTCCAGGTGCAGCGGGCAGTACGACGCCAGGCACACCAAACACGACATGACCGCCGCCGTAGCGCGTCCGCCGGCCGGACACACGTCGCAGGGGACCCCGCCGGCCTCTAAAGGCTCCATGGGAGGAAGAGGTTGGTCCGCTGGTGGCGGTTTGAGGTCGGGTCTGGCGGGGAAGAGTGCCTTGCACAAGGGGCACTGGCAGCAGCCAGTGATCCTCCAGTACTCTCCGATGCAGGCCAGGCAGAATGCGTGGTGCCAGGGGAGGCTGACGGGCCGGGTGAGGCACCTCAGACAGATGCAGCAGTCAGGGACCCCTGACATACCTGGGGAGGGTCACATCAAGGTCAGAGAGAGAGGGAGCAGGGTGGGGAGAGAGAGAGAGAGAGAGAGAGAGAGAGAGAGAGAGAGAGAGAGAGATCACGAAGGAGATGAGGAAGTCGAGAGAGGAGAGAGAGAGAGAGAGAGAGTAGAGAGAGAGAAGAGAAGAGAGAGAGAGAGGAGAAGAGAGAGACGAGAGAGAGAGAGAGAGAGAGGCTTTGAATGGGAAAGAGCGAGAAGGCAAGGGAGAGCTACAAAGCAGTCTTGGACCTTGATTCAGATTCTCAGGAGTCAATAAGCCATTAATGTCAAAACTATGACATTACCAGGACTCTGAGATTTCTGGATACCATAGTCTGCCATACCCTCTGAGCACCCACTTCACCTCGTCGTCGTGACATGGGTAGATAATTAACGGTTTCGCGGAGAATGGTAAAACATTACAGCTGTTTGACACCTCGCAATTTCCTCGTTGCCTAATTAAAAACTTTTCATGAGTGCATTGTTTAGGACAATAAACAGGTATTCTTGATGACACAGATACAAGCGGGCATCAGTCCACCAGCCTGCCCAGTGGACTGTAGCAAACATTGCTCATCTATCCGTCATACATCTAAGAGGAGACGCCCACCTATGATGTTGGCTAATTCACACTCCACACCTGGTGGTGAAAATATTTGACCTTTAAACGTTTTAGCACTTAGTGTTCTTTTTATCAAGTCATGCATCATCTTAACATCGATATTTTTTTGGACCCATTTTATTTGATAATTTGTTTATCTCTCTTATCTCTTGTGTCTCTTCAACCTGTTATTCACGACGGAGCACTCGATGACACCTCCTCAAGTCCTAAGTCCTAACCTCTCTGCAGAACACTAAGGGCGGTGTTCACACGGGCCAGTCCTTTTTTTATTTATAAAAACACCTGACCCGAGCGGTTTTTATAACCACTAAAAAAACTGACCGGGGTTGTTTTTTCTTAGAGCACATTACAAATCGGTTAAACTGTCGGAACACTGTTCGGGTGTTTAGCGTATCAAAAGGTGGTTTGGCTACACCTACTTAGATCAGTTATCACAATGTCGAGGATGAGAAAATTAGCCCTTGTTTTGGCGTTAGATGCCAACGACGATAAACGACGAACCTTCCCGATTTGTGGGTGCATGATTATAGAACCGGAGACGGCAGCAGTACGGGGCATATCAATAAGTACACAGTACATAGTAGTTATTGTCCCAAAATCCCACCGATCGTTCCTTCCCAGATTACTCTCCTTGTGATATATGTTGTGGTACAACTTGTTGGTTAATGTCGTATAGCTCGACTAGTTTCACTTAAAAAGGACAACCAGATTTGCTCCGTCGGAAAAAGACTTTTTGGTTTTGGGTCGCCTATTCTTCCTTTCCTAGTGACGTTGGCCTAAGTGCTCGTTCATTTGGTCCAGCTCTGTCAAAAAACTGCCTGACGTCGGGTGCTTTTTCTTGGCGAGTTGAACTTTTCTCAACCTTGAAAACCACCCAGAGTGGTGGAAAAAAACCCGCTGGCAGCGGTGTTTTTAAAAAGCACCCAGGATGTTTTTTACAAAAACACTCTGTTACCATAGGAATATAATGTAAAACATCCACCCGCACCGGGCAGTTCACACTGCCCGTGTGAACACGCCCTAAAGAATCTTGAAGTCCACGAGGCACATACTTCAGCTCTAAATATGACATTAGAATACTACCTCGTCAGAGTTACTTACGGTACTACTGGAGATCTGTCAGCTGACACTACTGGTGACTTACAGCTTTCAAGCTGTTGGACTTCCTGTCAGACTGTGCGAAAACCACAACAATTGAGGAATATGCTGCACTGATTGGGCTGTTTCAACAGGTGTTTTTAAATGACGCGAATGCCCACATTATACATGGTAATTGCTGCTGATATGTTGATACTCTTCTGCCTGTTCGAATTTACCACATCGTCACAGCCTGGATGCCTGATTTGACTGGCGTTTATTTCATGCAGATCAGTGTGTAACATATTACAGGCCAGGTGACTTGTGGGTGTATTATACAGCCCGTCATATCGTACGCTGTTTGTTTCGTGCTTCCACATATATAGTACGAGTTACATAAAGCTCTGCAGTATTTCTTACAATCTCCTTCATTCCCCCCGTAGCTGGTCACTGTGCAGAAGACATTCTTATGAGGTGTACCAAGCGTCCAAACCGAATAAACAGCAGCAAACATTAAATGTGTGTGTGTGTGTGTGTTGTTGGGCTATGGTTGTGTATTTGTGTGCATTTGTGTATTTGTCTAACACATTCAGATTCAGATTCATACAATAGATCTTGGTGAAATACTAAATAAGTTATTGTTATGGATTATGTCATCGATATTGAAATGTACTATCCCCACTGCTCTCCTGCTGCATTCTTTTGCCTTCTTTTAGACTACGTGGTTACGAGGTCGCTAGCTGAGGTGTAGTTCCACTCTTTTATTGACCTCTGTCTTGCTGTTGGCCAGCCGTTCGAACCCATCTAATGTCTCAAGGTTGGTCACTAGATCATTATCTTCGTTTAGAAATTACAGCTGGTATTGGTTGGAACGTCAATGGATGAAACTAATTAAATCACATGCTCCTCTGCTCCCTTCAAATTCAGGATCACACATAGTACAGACATACTCCAAAGTCGGTATAGCAATCTAAACATCTGTGTGACATTGTTTACTTGAAAAACCAAGTAGCGTATTATAGCGCGACCAAGTTTGCTTGATTTTGAGCAATCTTATCTATCACTTCCTGTCAGAAATCGGCAAAAAGCTGACTAGCTGAAGCTGAATTAGGTGGATCCTGTACGGCCCCTTCATGGAAGAGGCAGTGTCCATTCCCTGGCAGGCCTTACACTGCTAGACGAGCTTGTCAATTACTATTGCGGAGCACGACAGGTAGGAACCACCGTCATATGACAGTTTCCATAAGGTGGCATCATGAAATAATGGGTTCAGCTGTTTCTAGACATGCTTCAATAGATGCAAGTTCGGTCTTTTCATTTTGGTTTCCAGCCCAGCCTATGAGGAAGCTTGAGCCCCACAGCAATGTATGAGATCTGGGTATGAAGTGTGAACTCTCTCCTTAATTCCTCTTGGTAGACTGCAGGGAGGTTGAGGGTCAACATTGGAGAAGCCCTCTTTAATAAATACCTCTCATTAACAGGAGGAATGACATTGACGGAGAGCACATCGTTGCGTTCGCTGAGGAGGATGACCCAGTTACAGTATGTCTATGACAATACGGAGTGCACATAGGACCAGGTATTACCCAGTAGTTCATTTAGTGGTAACATGTCCATGTGTCTATCAGCATCCACAAAGAAAATCGAAGAATGAAATGTGTTCATCTACTCAAAGACAAAGTTGCTTTTGTTGTTATTGTGAAGAAGTCAAGCATTCTTGACTAAAAGATCCCAGAACTCACAGCTTCTCTTATGACCTCAAGTGCTAAAGGTTAATAAGTCCCACAGATGAACTACATCGCTGGATGTAAACCAACAGGCTACCAGGTGACGACCTGACCTTGTGAACTTTGCACCCAGACGGTTAATGAATTCCTGGAGATTCTGAAGGAAGTGCTCGTGAAGAACACAGACAACGCCAACCTCAGCAATCATCTGGATCGATCTCCGAACAACTTCCCTCTGTATGACCAGGAACACTCTTCAATCGGATAATGAATCTTGATTTCTTTAATCTCTTTAATCTGATAATGAAATATTGTTGGAAGACTATTCCACAAAATATACATATATATTCATATATAGCTTCTGATTATTGCCCTAATTAGATAACATGATGGTCTTCTTGTTTGTAATGCTAATTAATGCTCGCTGTGTCCACCTGTTTGACCTTCAGCTGACCTCATGACCCTGTCCTTTTCAGTTGGTGCCTACTATGGGAGAAGACCTTCGGCATCGACCTGGGTTTCCCTCAGATTGGTGTTGTTGATGTGGAGGATTGTAAGCTCTCTAATGCAGTTCATACTTGATGGGACCCCCCTCCCCTGAAATGAATCTTATTTGATAAGACTTTGGTAGAGATTAACTCTCATTGGCTGACTCTAAGTGTATAGAGGTGTTTGATGTGAGTGAGTCCCGATGTAATGTAGGATCAGACTGTTCTGCATTGTACTCAAGTGTGCCCCTGAAGCTTTATTGGTTGGTTTTTTCCACTCACAGGCCGACAGTGTGTGGATGGAAATGGACGCACGAGGACGACATGCCCACAGCTGATGAACTAGAACAGTGGGTCGAGGATGTGCTGTCCGGTAAAAAATAGACCCAGATAATGGATGATCGATGATTGAAGACGACGATGATGATGACGATGATGAGTGATGATAGATGATGACGTTACGACTCGATGACGATCTGATGGATGCTATCGACGACGTAACGAGACGACGACGACGACTGATGATGATGATGAATGATTGATGATAGCACCTGATGTCTGATGATGAACGATGATCTGATCGCAACATGATCAGATGACTAGATGATGTATGATTGATGATGACGATGTCTAAATGTTCACCATCTCAGATCACCTAAGATTGCCAATGTCCTCATCGCTTTTGTGAGAATGTCACAACAAGAGATTAACAAATAAGTGACATCAGTCAGCACTGTTTTTGTTGATCGTCTTATCAACGCTCGACAGTTTAAATTGTAATGGTCCACAATTGAGCCCAAAAATCTTAAGTTTACGCTGAAATACTCCGGACAGAAGAAAATGTACACACGCGTTTGGTATGCCTGAATTAGTATGAAGCTATAAAGAAAGAAAACCTTTACATTTTGAATAATCCTTTTTTCCCAAACCCACATCAACTCTATAACCATATTTAGTCCAATTCGGTTAACCAACACGTCATTCACGACCAGATGGAGTGAGAAGATACAAAGTACAGTGATATTTTCTAAACATAACTGGACATGGTCTTAAATTAATTATAGGAGACTACCCGAAAAATTGCAGAATACATTGCTGTTTGTTTTCAGAACAATATTTTACTTGGATAAAAAAATATTTAAAAATCTACTGATGTCGTTTGTTGCATGATTCGATTGTTATATGTTTAAAAGCTAACATATTTCAAATTTATTAAGGGATAACCCCTTGAGATGCATCATCTTGTCTTCCAGGGGGTCCTATACATCAAAACAATCAGACAATACAATAGAATACAGTACAGTCACATATACACAACACAAAACATACACTTAAAGTGTACACAACAGCTCCCAAATCCCTCCCGCCCACCCCACCATACCCCATCAGCCCATAAACCGATCACAAGGGCAAAAAAAAAAGAAGGTAAAAGTACATGAAAATAAAAACTAATAGCAACAGCAGGGGGTCTGAAACAAGGACATTAGTGAAGTCTTGAACAAATGGAAAGAAGTGACAGATCTAATAGATAGTGGTAAATTATTCCAGTCAGAGGGGGCTTTGTGTTTAAAAGCACGTCTACCAATTTCTTTTGAGGTTCTTGGGACAGAAAAAAACAGCTGATGCGAGTGTCTGACAGAGTAAGATGGTCGGTAGGGAACTAGATATTGTTTTAGGTAAAGTGGACACATTATAAATAAACTGAAGCCAACTGTTAAGAGGAAGCCAGTCAAGGGTTTGATACATAATACAATGATGGGTCCTATAAGGACATCTTAAGACAAATCTACAAATACTGTTAAATGCAACATCAAGAGAGTGAAGGTATTTCTCTGCTGTGTTTTGGTATATAGTGTCAGCATAGTCCATTATTGGTAGTAGCAATTGGGTGGAGATTATTTTCCTTACTTGAAGAGAGAGAAACAATTTATGGAGCGATAAAGTTTGCTAAGATTACGATTTATTCTATTTACAACAGATTCAATATGTGGCTTGAATGTTAATGTACTGTCAATCCAAAGACCCAGGTATTTAAATGTGTCCACTTTTTCTAAGGGAGTACCATCATTAAAGCAGACAGCCAGTTCAGCAGAGTGATGCGCCAATTTATGACTGGTACCAAACAACATAAGACATGACTTCTTTTTGTTTAATAATAGTCTGTTGTGGCTGAGCCAGTCCAGTACATTAATAAATTCAGACTGCAAGCATGTTTCCACTTCTAATATATTGGTGCTGGATGTGTAAAGGACTGCATCATCGGCATACAATTGGTTATGGCAGCCAGAGGACGATAGAGGAAGATCATTGATAAATATAGAGAATAGAAGTGGCCCTAAAGATGACCCTTGCGGAACACCCCTTTCTATAATTAAATAATCTGATTGACTTCCTCCACAATTTAAACATTGACGTCTATTATGTAAGTAGGAGTTGAACCACAGTAAGGCATGACGAGACAGTCCTATTGTATATAGTTTGTCCAGCAGCAGGTAATGATCTACAATGTCAAAAGCTTTGCTCAAATCTAAAAAGACTGCACCAGTGAATTTGTCACTGTCTAACACTGATAGCACGTCACTAGTGAATTTAAGCAAAGCTGTGGTTGTGGAGTGGTTGGGCCTAAAGCCTGGATTGGCATGGAGACAAGATATGTTGAGATAGTTGATTGAAAACTAACTTTTCAAAAATCTTAACAACAGAACTAATAATACTAATTGGGCGATAGTTGTTCAGATCAAGTGGGTCACCCCCTTTAAAAATCGGGGTGACCTTGCACTAGTAGAAAATGTCAGGTTAAATAAGTCTGCTAGTGGACAGATTAGCACATGAGAGGCTAATTTAATAAACTTAGTCTCCAGGCCATCTGGAGACTAAGTCGTCTTTCTTTAATGTATCAAAGACCATTTGGACCTCAACAGGTGAAATTGTTCTGAATGAAAAATAAACATATAAAGCTAATTTAATGTAGCTGATGTGATAGAAGCTCAACAAACGATTTACAATCAATGAAATATATTTTATTAAGGAAATTCCCAAATAGCAAATTTACTATAAAATTACAGAATGAAGTATACAAAGTCACATTTGATGCACGTTAGACAAAGAAAACTGCATTAGGTGAATAAGTGCATCAGGAATGTATATTAAACAAAGTTATACAATCCCTATCCCAAAAATAAGACATTAAGTCATTATGAAACTATTAAGAGCTTAGACCTTGCTTGACCACAAGGGTTGATGTAGAATAAAATTTCCAATATGATTAAATGCCTTTTCCCACCACTGCTTATGACCCGGAACCCCAAAAATATAATAAGCACAACATTTCCATTACCATAACAAAGGTGATAGGTGATTCCCAAACACCAGATTTGCTATAAAATTACAGAATAAAGTATACAAAGTCACATTTGATGCGCGTTAGACCAAGAAAACTGCATTAGGTGAATAAGTGCATCAGGAATGTATTTTGAACCAAGTTATACAATCCCTATCCCAAAAATAAGACATTAAGTCATTATGAAGCATATTAAGAGCTTAGACCTTGCTTGACCACAAGGGTTGATGTACAATAAAATTTCCAATATGATTAAATGCCTTTACCCACCGCTGCTTATAAAAAATATATAATAAGCACCACATTCCCATTACCATTACAAAGTGATAGTTATTTCCTCTATGGATATTTTTCATCATTACACTGTTCCAGGATTTTTCATCGTTACACTGGTTTCGGTCTTCAAACATAATAATGAAACTCATCTTTATATATTTTGCATTGAATGTGAATATTTGCATTGAATATAATATCCCGCCACCATAATAATCCCCAACTGCTACCAATGGGTGGAGAAACAGTTTGAAACTCACCCATGTGTTTTTTCTATGTTTACATATACAGTATATTTGGTATACACTAGCATAGTAATCATTTCAGAGCTGGCCCTGCACCGCAGAGATGACCAGAGGCCGGCCTTCGTCCACCTCATTATGGGGACTGAAATAGGGGCGGAGCTCGCTACTGAATACACACGGCGTAAACGAGAATATGTGCAAGGAGGACGTCAGGTCGTAGAAGGACACGAGGCCCTCCTCGTAATCCAGGAAGATGCCTACCATCTTGGGCTTGGCTTTCAGGGCCAGCTTTTTGGGGGGGGCCGTCATGGCCGCGTAGCCCTCGCCATCGTAATGCACTATCACCCAGTAGTTTGTGTCGGGCTCGAAGACAAGCTTCCCTTTCCGTTGAGAGGTCACCGTTGTTACGCCTAGATCCCAACCCAACTTGTCGCCGACTTCAACCTGCCAGTAGGCCTTGCCGGATGTCAGTGGGTTCCGGCCGAGGACGCATGTGTACAAGTCGAACCTCTGAGCACCCTTGGGCACTATCTGAATCCCGCCGCCATCTTGTACCTCCTTGCCGTCAGCGGATACGATTAAGCGTGGGTGAGCGGTGCTGGGGTCTAGCTTCACGTCCACTGCAAAATAAAATATTTTTTGGGGGGTTTAATTCTTCCGCAATTCAATTTTACAAGGAAAAGCTCATTGTTGCAACAACAATGTACATGCCAATTAAAACTGCATCAAGGATATCACAAAAAGTCACAGGATTATTTCCTTTGTGCTCCTTTTCGTAGTTGGAATTAGTTGGTAAAGTGGAATATATCCGTTATACGACAATTTAGGTGATGTTTTTTTGTTAATATACGTTTTAAATAGGTCTATACTCTGACCGCCATCACTGATTTGCCAGCTGAGACTGTTTCTTCAGGTAGGCCGTGTTCACATCTAGCGTTTTTTTTGTAATAGGGAAAAGTTGAGCCGAGCGATTTTTCAACCAAAAAAAAAGATGGCAGCGTTTTTTGTCCTAAAAGCGCCTAAAGCGTTTTTTTTCTATCGCCTAGAAATGACCCCATTCTAGACCCGACGTTACTTGCCTACTACGTATCCAGGCTAAAGCCCATTAGGCATGTCGTAGATCTCGACATGTTCTGTAATTTAAACTATTAATTGCTCAACCGGCACTTTCCCGAGTGATTTGTCCGCCATTGTTTCTTGTTTTGACAGTTGAGAGTTTCCTTTGTAACGAAGTGTCAATGTTCCGCTTGTGATTGGTCAGTTGCCCAAAAGTCGCCTGACGTTGGCCGCTTTCTTCCTGAAAGTTGAACCTTTTCAACTTTTTTAAACGCCTCGATCAGCGTTTTTTTCTGCCATACGGAGTGTATGGCAGAAAAAAACGCTGATCGAGGCGTTTAAAAAACGGCTGTGACTTTTTCCAGAAACACTCTGCTCCATAGGAATATAATGTAAAACAAGCGCTGGCAGATTTGAAAAACCGCTAGATGTGAACACGGCCTAACAAGGGTCATTCAGGTCTTTCTCGCAGAAAAAAGTATTCTAGTTCCCGTTCCCACTTCACGCAGTAGGAGGGAGAGATCCGCGACTCAACACGCAAAAAGACAGAATAAAATAAAGATGATAAGAAAGATGCCTGGAAAAAAGAGGACATGAGTCATGACGTGGTGATGAGGGAGGGGAATGTTAACTGCAAGAATGGACAGGAAGTTAGCCAAAACAACATCAATGCTAATAGTGCCTTTAATACTTGAATTGAGAAATAACACACCAACCAACTTGGAGTAGAATAACAGAAAGGTAAAATTACCTGCAAACTTCACAATCCTCTGCAGTTCTATGTAGGGAAATCAGAAGAATTAAATTAACTTCAATTCAGTTATTTATCTTCGCATAGGCTAATCTTCCAACCACTTTCTTACCGATTGGAGTCACTAACTCCAGTTTGTCGTGAATGTCATCCCATCATGATTTGTATGATACTTCGGAAGGTGCCGAAGGAGGTGGAAGCATCGAGTGCTATCTCCGTTTGGTTGTTTTCCTCATCTAGGACCTGGGTGGATGGATAACTCTAAAGGAGTAAAAAAAAAAAAAAAAAAGTGAATAATTCAGTCATTTACTTTACTGTAACGGTTTAATCAGAGACAATGGCTGACACCGAATGAGCTATATTTACACAAAATGGCCTCTGTCACCTGTAGGAAGTCAATATGATCCTCTATGCCAGATATGCGCTGCAGGTCCGAGATGTTGCTCCGCAGTTCCCTCTATCTCATTGTTGAGTTGTTCCGCCAATTCCTTGGACTGCCTCTCCACTGCCTGACACTTCTCGTCCATGGGCAGGAGAGCGTGTCTTTTGGCGTTCTCGATGTAGGAAATGAGAGATGACAGAATGCCCTCGACATCCTTACTCTCGCTGCGTAAGTGATCCTGAAAGAAACACAAAGGAAGGACCGTGATTATGGATTTATTTTGTTCATTATTCATGCCAGTAGCATTTGCTACTTACTAGAACCTCAACAACATACTTCAGATCAGAAAATGTAATACTTTGTTGTTTGCCTGTTTTATTTGGATTGAAAGCGATTTATACATGACTGAGAACAACCAAAGCCTCAAAAGGAAGCAACACAATCTCAAGTCTGCCTCAACAATTGTAAATTCAATCCCAAGATATCTCCTTTAAAAATACATTACTGTCCTCACCTGGGAAATCTTGAACGAGGAACGCATTTCCATTCAGCTTGTTTTTCCGTCTTATAATCCCCCCCTGAAACTTTCCCTCGAGGTAGCTCACCTGGCCCTTCATGGAGAAAGAAGAACATCTCAATTTTGACTCCCATATGAAGCCGGAGTATAACATCAATTTTCACTCAATACTGATAGTGGTCATCAACAGCTTTGAAGGTCAATGTTGTACCGAACCAATTTGCATTGTGTATTATTTAAAGTGGGATTTCTGTTTCGTTCTCTTTGGGCGACACCTTTGGCGATATGCGGTAACTTTCCTGAGGGTTACAATTAGCGTAGCCACCGACCAGCTCATAACATTCATAATACTTCAAATCTGTGGACCATAGGCGCCATCTCTGTGTTGCCTGATTTGGTGGAAGAAAGTCACTGAACAGGCATTTATTTGAAATGCGCAATACAATATATCAAACAATTGACACAATATATTCTCAAACCATCTTAGATTGCGGGGTAGTCAAGTGGCTGGGGTGTTTGACTCCCAAGCAGAAACATACTGGCTTTGATCCCAAATTTCCATAGCCCCCTGTCAGCAACTTAGAGCCAGATGTCCTAACCCCTATCTACTCCTCAATGGCATATCTCTGAAGGTCACGGATAGATAAAAGCGACTCATGACTGCAAAATGACAACATTAAAACTCAAACATGTGAGATCTACCAAAACCCTCACCTTTTTCTCCTTCCACTCCGTCTCCATGGAAACAACCTCCTTCCCTTCCTCCACACAGAGGACGCAGATGCAGCGGTCGCTGTCACGGCAGTAGAGCTCCAGGGGCCGCCCGTGCTCGGGGCAGGCCCTGGCGTCCAGGTTCTCCACGGGCTCCACCATCTTGTGGCCCCTCAGACGGTCCTTACTGCCGTGGCCCTCGAGGTGGGCCCGGCAGTACGACACCAGACACACCAGGCACGACTTCAGGGCCTTGCGGGCCCCGGGCCCAACGCAGACGTCGCAGGCCACCTCTCGGGGACTCCCGGTGGACTCCTCGGCCGTTCGGCCCCTGGCCTCCAGCCGGGCCCGGTGCAGATCCTGCAGGAGTCCCTCCAGCGCGACGTTGACCTCGGGGATGCGGTTGAGGTGCTGCTTGCAGGTCGGGCAGCTCATGTCGCTGTAGGTGGCGTTGCAGGTTCAGGCAGGCCTTGCAGAAGGAGTGGCCGCAGCAGGTGGTGACAGGCTCCAAGAACAGGTCCATGCAGATGGGGCAGCTCAGGTGCTTCTCTACGGGCAGGCTCAGGCCCGAGGGCTGCGCGGAACGGGCCGGGTCCGGGATGGGGCGCAGAGACATGATGCTATACCGAGAATATATGTGTGGTTACTACTATGAATGACGATATTAGATGTGACAACACCATGACACGGTGCTTTGGCGAACTATGTTCATAATTCTAATGTAATAAATATACTGAATATAACGCTCGTAGTGATAAGGCTCATAGCAATGGTAATAGTGATGGAGCCAAAATAAACCGATTCAGATTCAGGTTTGCGTAACAAACAAGGAATTTGACTTTGGTTAACCCTTTGCTCTCAAAGTAGTTGACAACACTCAACACTTAGCCTATTGTTAATATATAAAAAAGAACACAAAACCGAAAGAACAGTACGAAATATAAATACACTGTTAAGTTTAAGTGACAGTATGAAAATACAATATAATATACTAAATTGCAAAAAAGAATATATAATAACAATATAATAGGAAAAAACAATATAAGGGAAGAAATGGTGCAATATCAGTGCAGTCAATATACGGTCAGAGATTTAAGAAATCAATATAAATATAAATAGGCTACTAGGCTGTACTAATACATAAGTAGGCCTATTAAAAAGGCCTTTTAAAAAACAGGTTCTTAAAACGCCTATTTGCATAGGCCATTCATGACGATCAACACAATAGATTAGGCCTACGCACGACCTCAATGACCCACCCTATGCCTACTATGTATTATGTAGGCTATAACCTACAATAGATCTTATTCGACTGTTACCTATAACTAGCACAAAGTAAAAGTGACAGTGAACCCATCATTTCAGCTGCAATTGAAATAAATTCAAAATTGGTTGCACCGGCGTTAGCCTGGTCTTAACTACGCCTGGTCGTAACTTGGCGTTAAGTCCGACCTAACCGTTACGCCGGTTGCACCAAATGGGCTTAGCGTTCTTTTCACTCAGACCAGGCATAAATCCTACACTTGGGTCAGGGGCAGGCGTAGAGTTGAAATTCCAGGCTGTTTCTATAGCAATTACTACATCAATCCAATGCAGTGCTACCACCATCATTCAAATGCTCAACATTGCGCTTCGCTTCTATGCAAACGGGGCATTTCAAAACCCAGCCGGCGATATGATCAGTGTTCACAGATCGACCGCCTGTTGGGTTATCCAGAGTGTTTCACTGCCTTCACGGGGAGATAATTGGGATGCAGCCAGAACGGGTCTACACAGAAATATCTGCGTGCATGCACCGTTCTGCACAACTTGCATCTCGAGAATCCCTCTCCCCAGACACCTTCAGCCCCCGGCCGGCAGTCCCCGAGGAAGACGTGCGTCCAGCCAGAGCAATTTAAGTTATCGCTGGCTGATTAGTCCGTTCTCAATTTATTAATCAGTAGGCCTAGTTGTTTTTTTAAATGCGTGTTTTATAATCTGGCATTTATCAATAGCTGTTGTGCGGGAGACAGCAGTTGAGGGCTGTCGTCAGGAGGCGGGGCGCGCTGTTTGATCATGTCAATCAAACTGGGAAGCATTCGCCGGTTAAGGGCACGCCCACCAAGAAACATATTAGATCAGAACGGCATGCAGCACGAGACGGAGGGAAGCACGACTCGTACGGCTAAGAAGAGGAAATGCAACTAGCCTACAATAAAGAATGGGAAACTCCCTGGGTGAAACCAGTGCAAGGCGAAAGGCGAGTCTGGTAGTGTTTTGTGTGAAGTTTGCTTGAGTCATTTTTCCATTTCACACGGAGGTGAATACGACGTGAAACGACAAAAACAATGCGGGACTCACAAAAAAACGTTATTATTTTATGTTCTGCATATTGCATATTGCCTATTGCCTAATCTACAGGTGTGCCTTTAGTTGGCATTGTCCAGTAAAAGCAGATCTTTTTCAAATGCATTTCTTTTGTGTGGTTGATTCTGAGTGAGTTTTGTTTTGTTCAGATAATCATTTTATGTAGGCTACTCCATGTAACCTAATCCAGTGCGCGTACTTGAATAGGACTATGTGGTTCAGTATATTGTTCGACTAGATCTGAGTTGTGCTGGCGTTGGGTTGTTTGCTCTCTGTTGTTGGAGAAAAGGCACATTAAAGTAGGCTACAATGCTTGAAATGACAATGGTAGCCTTCACTGTCTGTTCTGTTTGATTGTTGAACCACATAGTCCTATTCAAGTACGCGCACTGGATTAGGTTACATGGAGTAGCCTACATAAAATGATTATCTGAACAAAACAAAAGTTGTGCCAATTGAGGCACTGTGAAATTGCATGAAAGCTCCGTGCCTATGTTTTCTCATGTGAGAGAACTTGGGAAAGTTCCATTTAAATAAGATATATTTGCGAAGTTTGTAGGCTATTTACAGGCTGTTATGTGATACTGAATCAACCAGATGGCAAAGCAAACAAAGGGGCAAGAAATAAAATGTTTATGGATTATTTAAAAAGTTAATTAATTTGACTACACCTCCATGCCATTATCACCACATTGCCGCACACCCAAAAGTG
>OLKM01004810.1:0-19920 GCA_900291075.1 Melanogrammus aeglefinus | reverse complement strand
TTGCCAGGAATTGGGCGGGAAAAATCTATCTCAGTATGGAACCCGGACCAGCACCCATAGCCCTCGTTTCTCTCAAGGATCGGTGATCGCACAAATAAAAATACCAGCAAGATCTCAACAAAAAAAAAAAAAAAGGAAAAACGTGTCTTTTAGCATGGAAGCTTAATATCACAGATAAATCTGGAATAACATCCAGCTTTATTTAATATTTTAATTACATATATAATAATACAATTGGATTGGGGAATGGCCACTTGGCTTAACGGTAAGGGCCAGGAGGTAGCGATGGACATTTTTAAAACCGGGATATATTCTATAACCTCCTTCATTTGGGGAGGCCGGATGGATCCTTGTTCAATGTGAAATTAACAAAGTGGATTGGACTTGTAAGTCAAAGAGTTTAATCAAACCGAATTGACTGTTAGGTCATTAACCAGTGAATGGACGACAATCCCGATACCACTCATCCCAAAAGATGGCCAGTGGGCCCACGGTAACTACTAGGTTAGGAGCAGGGGTGTTATCACCATTATTGGTTGAGCCCAATGTTAGTGTGCCAGTAGGCACAGAAGGTGATCATTGGTATCGATGAAAGAAAATGTGGCGACTACTTTTTTTATGTCTGGGTGGAAACATGATCATTTTAGGTGTTAGCCAATTAATAAGGTGTATATGTAACATTGTTTTAGCGAGAATGGTCGCATTATCTTCCATAATCGTCGGTTCGGCTGAATGTGGGAAGGTGAGTGTATTGGAGTTTGATAAGGTATAAAAGACGCAAGAATAACGTATTCGACTCCAATATGTCTATTATGGTTTATTGATGTGCTATGGACGCTGAAACCCAGCAGCTCGCTGCCCGGTTTAACTCATGGGTATAAACATTGTCATTGCTGTTATGTAAGAGTAATGTGCTTTAAAGCAGCGGCTCAGGCAACGCGGGCCTCACGGAAATAGGTGACACTGGTACGTTATTTTATCTATTGAACTTGACGGTACTGTATTTTCTAATGTTCTGTCAAAAAGCACGAATTTTCTAACTCCATGGCATATCAATTAGGACAGTATGGTCACTTAAGCGACGACTGTCATCTAGAGGTCTGTCGGATATGGCTTCCCCTAATTCCCTTAAGGGAGCTTCCGCTGGCCTCAGACCTTTGATTGTTAAAAAATTGTCTGTGATCCTAGATTAAGACCGCTTTGGCCACCGTTCGACTTTTTAAATTGTCTTGGTGTCATATGGACAGCTTTTGGCCACCCGTTTTCTTTCACCTGATTCATGAAATTGTGACATTCGGCGGGATATTATTAAATGCAGGTGCGCGCTGCTCTGTTAGGGCAAACAACGCGATTGGAAAAGGGTAGATTCTCATTCTGCTTAGTTTTAGTTGGCTCTTGATGTTTATCCTTAGCATCTTTGTCCTTGTTTTTGATGTTTTGAAATGTTGAACGATGTTGCCCGCTCTCACGCGGTTCGGATGACCCCGTCCGCTAAGGGTCTCCAGTTAGTCATCGCTCATGCGTTGCGGACGTTGCATTGATCTAAAATGTCTCGTCATACCCCCGGATTTTAAGGGTTATTGTCTTATAGATGTGTAGGGCGTGTATACTCGTGAATAATATTGTTTTAGGACTACCACGTCTGGGGGATAGTTCGTATTTCCCAGACTTCGTACGTTTTATTGACATATCCGCAAATACTCGAATTTCGTTCTCAGCCTATTTTTGCCATATTTACCGTGTTACTATGCCGAATAAAGGATAAATTCATTGCATTAATCATCTCACGACATGTAGTTTTACAGTATACTGGCGGTAGGGATGACGTATGTGTGGCCAACCGGAAGTAGCGTCGGCCTGGGTTCCTTTGGCAACAAGCAACGGTTTTTCAATTTTGGATTTTGGATTGTTGCATGAAATGTTGCATTTTTGAAGGCACTTCTCAAAACTGAACTAAATAAATAGATAAAATAACTGTGCTCCAAGACGAAGGTAAACCAATGCATCCTGATGGAGTGTTTTCTCCGATTTTTCCTACGCTTTTCCCCGACGGTTCACTTGGTCTGTCATTGGTTGCTATGCTGGTTGTATCGACTGCCCCCTCTTAATCCTTGTGGCTGGTAAAAACCCGCGGCGAAGGAGCTGCCGTTCAATTCGTTTTGTTTTTTGGTTCGATAAATAGGGTTCGATGATTAAAAATGACAGGATATTCCAAGGTTCCTTAAAAGGCAGCTTGGGGATGTTTTTCTTCTGCAGTTTCGACTCTTCTATAACTATTTTTGAAGCAAAACACACAGTCATTGATTCTAACGATGGCAGGTTATCTTGAAACCAATTTGATGATATTTGTGAGAGGTCTTCCTTTCTCTGAGTTTATGTTCTGATTTGGTGTGTAGCACCCCTATATGTTCTAGTCCACAAGCACCCCCACCCATCATGGGATTTGGGATGTTGCCCATGTCCCGAGTGGTTGTGGTATCAATTGAAAGGAAGTGGCATTCGATTATATCCAATGATCCTTAGTGAGTGCCGAAGCCCTAAAGGAGTGATGCAATAGGTGGGCGACTGAGCGACGTTAACGTAAGCTGCTACCTTGGGGTCTCTTATAATCAAAGGGTCTCAAAGGACGCTACGATTCACCTGTGCTTCAAGCCCTACAGGAATGACTCAGCAAGTGCCATCAGCGTGTCACTACCCAGCGAGATCAATTGTCTATAATAAACCTAACTTGGAGCCAGACCCGGCCAGGCTACAGGAGAAATCAAAAATATGCAGGGGTCCAGGACCCCCATGAGAACCACTGATTCTGTTGAACGTAGGCTACTGTAACCACTGTGATACAATAAAAAACAACATCACTGATCTGATTCACCGGCGGAGCGGTCCCTCTCTCCATTAGCTCTCTAGCTCTCTCGACCACAGCTGCAAAAGAAGTAGCACAGCGCCAATAATAATAATAATAATAATAATAATAATAATAATAATAATAATAATAATAATAATAAATCATTATTAACCTACACATTTAATGACCTTATGTCGGAATGGCGGAACGTTTCCAAAAAAGGAAAGTACCGCCATTCCGACAATGGAAAGAAAAATTGTCGGAGTGGTGGGACGTTTTCAATCAATGGAAGTGCCGCCATTACGACAATTAGACGTCAATGTCGGAGTGGCGGTATGTCGGAATGACCCGCGGATACCACCTGATGTGTCCCCACGCAGTCTATAGTCAGACTATGGCAGCATAACTACATAATGGTCAGGGCTAGGCCTACCTGGCCAGAAGGTAAATAGAATAATCAGACATAAGTGTGTGAAAATTCAATTGTTTTTATTGGTCATTTGCAATATTGTCATCTTTTTTACTTGTCTTTTTTCTTTGTTTATCTGTTCATAGACTTAAATTATGTTATCACAGTTAATTGCCTGTGGAAAGCACCTTCAAAATCAAAATCAAAAAGTGTCAACAATGAATAAAAAGCACTCACCATAGAATCTTACAATCATACAAATGTACATGTACAAAAGTGAACTTGGGACTATATTCAAGTGAATAAGATGACATCTGATAAAGGTATGGACTGCCTTCATGCATTGTCAGAGTCAGATTAGATAAGATTCATAAATAAAATGAGGGGAAAAAACGTTGTTAATGAAACGTGCGTTGGGAAACTATAGGGACTGCATTACTGTAAAGGGGAACTACGCATGTCCGGTTGCTTTTCCTCTTTTTTGCTAACCGTCCCCCTGGACATGTGCATTTGTTTTTGACGAAGTCTGCAAAAAAGCAATCAATAGTGCGGAGGATAACGTTATATAACATATACGTTGTTAGGATGTGTACATTTGTGTAGTAGTATCTGTCATGTATAAAAGATTACGGGTTACGGGGACACCGGGTCGGTGGCCAAGTACTGCACTGATGTTGCAAGGATGGTTTTAAGCCAACAGACACCAGGTGGAAGACAGAGAGCCTCCATTCTCCCTGTGACAAACAAGTTACAAGTCATGTTGTAACCATCACAATTACTCTGAAGCTGTTTACTTAAGCTAAAAATGTAGCATAGCTAAGTTGCACTTTAAAAGTTATCGCAATGATGTTTCTGATTAGTGAACTAGGTCATCAGATCAGGTCCTACCAATACCATTAATGAGTGAGGACTTTCTAAACACCAAATGATTATTGCTACTCTTGCTCCTCATCCTCCAAAACATCACCTTCCTCTTCATCCTCGACATCATCCTCCTCTTCATCTGTGTCCGAGTCTGTATTGTTCACAAAATTAACATCACAGTCGTCTGTGGTCAGTGCTGTAAGGAGACTTAAAAACTGTGAGAGATACCTTGAAAATTCTCTCCTCTTACTCTGCAAAGCTGCAGTTGCGCCTCTGTCCTGTCTGTTTGAGGAATGCCCTTCTGGCTGGGAGTGTCTGTCAATTTCAGTTATCTGCTTTTCATAGAACCTTTTGGCTGATTTGCAGTCTTCCACCAAGTACGCTTTCTCTTCATTTGCCCTTCTTGTTGTATTCCACAACATAAACAGCTGCTGTTTAACTGGCAGGTTGCCAATTTCTCTGGTAGTCAGGGTTGACCAAATGGGATTGTCGATTTGAATGACATCATTGTAGTCCAAGGCATGTGGCTGGTTGACTGCTCTGGTGGTGTGGTGGAATAAAACCACGACCTAATTCTTAACTAACTAGAGATTAAAAGTAACTGAGGAGTCCGGGTTGAGTATGACAAAAAGACTTTATCGTCAAAAAAGCAACAATAAAGCCGAGCGGTTTGCAAAGAACTGGCTGTCAATCGATCGAGGTCTCCTCTTTATCCACATGGTCACAGCAGTCTCTCATTTGGGGTTTCCGCCCACAATACGTCATGATCCCTCTAATGAGGTGGCCATCAACACTAATCTTCACCCCAGGCCTGAGGTCAGCACGCATTGACCCCGTGGTCTCCGGTCTCAGGGAAGGAGGGGGTTCCAACTTGCGCTCTGACCCCAGACCCCCTGGCGCCGTGCTAAGCCCTGAACCAGAGACGTTCCAGATGTTTTCTACAATTAGATATTTAGGCCTAGTAATAATCATGGTTTAACATAGAATATAATCAATAATTTCTACCACAGTGGCAATGTTGAACTCTTTCACTTTTTGTTTGATCTTCTGGCAAACTGAAGAGATCTTCTTTGAAAGTCTGATTGCAATTTTCTGTCCATCTGCAAAACAAATGGTTGATTCAATTTCATGAATAGAAGATGGAAACATTAACCACATGTAACATTTTATATACCTACTGTACCTGCATATTTTCTCACAAGGCCACAGAGAAACTTCCGCTCTAAGGCAAGTCGATAGATGGCCTGCAGTGAGTTCTGTCTCTTCTTGTCTTCTATTGCACTTTGGATGTGCAAGCATGATTCACTTGTCAGAATCCATCTTTCTCTAAGGCCATGTAGCTTCTCAATTGATTTTATTTTCTTCTCTAATCTGAAAGTTGTACGTAAAAAAATAAATACATGTCTTGGTTATGCAATATAAATGTTATTGATGAATGGATTGAGGCTTGTTTGGATAAAGAAAAATTTCTGTAATTCTTGAACTACAGCTTCTTATTGACCTGATAAAGACTTGCATATTTGCAGTTAATATCAACACCATCACTGTTTACCCTCACATCCATGGATCCAAGTGAAGCGATACTTACTTATCAAGACATGGTGTGACATCACAAGTCCTGCTGGCAGTCACACTCCTCAAGACTTGTCTGGGAAAAACAGAGTGTTGTTAACAACAACAACATAAATAATACTGTAATTGCAGTCTGCATACTGCATTCATGATTTTTAAAGCAATTCTTACTTTTCTGGAACTTTTGCACATTTCTTTGTCTAAGTTAAAATGCTATTAATAAGCTGATGATACATTAAAATGTAAGAGAAACCCAACAGAGTTAAAAACTCATAATTTTCCCATTCTCATATAATTCTGAGAAAAGTCTTCAATTCAAACAAAAAGTGCAGCAACAGGAGTCTCATTTATAACCGTTGCGTATGCACAAAACGGGCCTGAGAGTGGCGTACGTGACTTTTCACGCCAAGGTTGTGATCTATAAAAAACAAACTTGACGGGAGAATGTGTAAATCAGAATATTTTTTGGCGCATGCAAAACTTGGCTTTTGGGTGTATGTACACTTTTAGTAATGATCCTAGTTTTATAAATGAGACCCCAGGTCATTTTGATTAGATTTTGTAATTTGTTATACAAGAAGACATAGATTCAATGTACTTGTCATTGTAGAGGTTATCTGGGGAATTTGAATTACACAGAGAGGTTATTTGTAATTTCCTCTCAGACCTAGTTAGAATATCTCAAACATATTTTGCTGTAAAAACTCACAGTTCCTGGTGCTCTATGAGTTTTTGGACATAGTCTTCTTCCCAGGTCCAGTCTGCAGACCGCTTGGCCTCTGTCTGGTATTGGTTTGTCCATACTTGTATGTCTTGCTGTGTGAGGCCTTGAGACAAAAACATGACATACTTCAATACCTTGAAACTGGTATAGTATAGTATAGTGATCATTATTACATTTATATTTAGTAAATACATTTCTCTGTTAAAACCTTTCCAACATTTTGTGTCTTACCTGTATTTTTCATGATTTCCGTCATCTCTGTGTTTGCTTCCTCCTCAACTGACTTGACCTTTGCAGCTTTGAGAACCAGGGCTTTTGCTTGAAATGGAGTCAAGAAATCCAAAGTAAGACATTATAATATTGTCCTATTTATCTTTATAGTCTATCAATTACCGTACAAAGCGGACAAAGTTTAACTAAAAAATAGAATTGATTAAACAGATTAAAATGAAAATTGCTTAAAATGTTGTTTGTACATTGTTTAAGCATCTTCAAAGAACATGTATACAATGACATGAGAGAAAGACACTAACACATTACACCTTTACATTGGCTCTTCCTTATCCTTGAACTGTAGTGAAGCAAAGCATCAGTCAGCAGATCGACTCTGTGTGAAGGTGTCATCTCTTTGGTCACCTTACCAAAACGGCGAAGGTATGACCACAGTCGTTCCAGTTGTTCCCCATCAGCTAAACCGGCACCTTCAACATTCCTACAGCTGTAGGAAATCTACAAAACAGAATTGAGACAAAAAAAGAAGTTGATCATTTAAATAAGTTATACACTACTGGTCATAACTTTTTAACAGTTAGGCTACTAACAGGATGCCAACCTGACAAGCAACATCATGTCCATAAGCATGGAATGCAGGAACAGCAAATGTAGTCTTTGTCACAAGATCTGGATAAAACTTCTGCAAGACAAACAATACATTTACATTTCTTATATATACATAGATTTATAAGTTGTAATTTGGTTTCTCTATAATTGCAAGACAAGCAATAAAAGATGCATAAAAAATTACCTGCAAGTGAGGTTTCAATTTGCATGCAATATCGTACATGAAGACAATTTTTTTGTTTGTCCCAAATTGCTCTTGCAGTTCCTTTAGCAGGTAAGCAGCATTTGAAAGGCTAAAAGAAAAAACAAATACAAAACCGTAAACATAAACAGTCCAACATAATGAAACATTCTTATGTGAAAGCTTTGGATTTACCTTTCACCTCTCTTCAGGCTCAGAAAGCGACGTGGATGTTCATGCTTACAGGATAAGCCAAAAACACCAGTTTCGTCCAGTTTGGAGTTCTTCACCTTTGACCGGAGGGCATTACCTGCTTGAAAGCTGACACAACCCTGTAAAAGTTGGTGCATATATTTGTATCCACATTGCTGGGCATGCATACTTTTTTCAAATTACACTGTCAAATCCCTACTTGATCACATGTCCTAAAAAGGTAAAGAAATTACTTTTTAAGGTAAATGTGTGAACATAAACTATGAATAAATCCATGCTATATTAAAGGGATAGTTCGGGTCTTTTGATATGAATCTACCGGTAAATGGCATCCCCATCACCAGTTACCTGCTGTGACAGTGACTTTCCCCGACTGCGTCCCGTGAGCAGAGTTCGGCCTGGTTTCGGTGCTGACGAATGTAGCTAGTTGGCTGGGGTCACGAAAATATAAGCGTTTCACCTCTCAAAACAATATGCGTTCAAAAGAGTAATACATTTGCATCACAAATGAGTTGTCCACGAAAAAGTCAGACCTCGCAATCTGTTCTTTTTTTCTTTTTTTTCAGCAGCACCATCCGGTGCAGGTGATGCACGCTGTCTGTATGTGTATGTTTGTCGGTCTGATCTTCCACCATGAACTGCGCTGCAACGATCACCCACCTCTTTTATATAGGCCTACCTAACAGTCTATGGCTCTAACACCATCTGACGAAGTTCAGCATCACATCAGGTTCATAAAGGTCTCCCTTTGGCTCTGTGCTAAAACAAGGGATGGCCTCATCACTTGTGTCATAGTCAGATATGTTTACATGAACTATCCGAGCAGTAAACTCAGTGAAACAGCTGATAGAAACGTCACAGCCGTCTACAGGCGGCAGCACGCAGTGATACGAAGGGAGAGAAAATAGCGCCAAGCGATTGTGAGGTCGGACTTTTTCGTGGATAACGGTTTTGTGATGCAAATGTATTCCTCTTTTAAACACATATTGTTTTGAGAAGCAAAACGCTTTATTTTCGTGACCCCAGCCAACTAGCCGGACTACATTCGTCAGCACCGAAACCAGGCCGGAACTCTGCTCACGGGACGCAGTCCGGGGAAAGTCACTGTCACAGCAGGTAACTGGTGATGGGGATGCCATATAGATTCATATCAAAAGACCGAACTATCCCTTTAACATTACATTATTATACTGCAACCCAGTAATGAAGGTGGAAGGTATTAAACAACAATGTATAAACTTTACCTGCTCAGAAAGAATGCCGCTTTTCTTCAGTAAAAAGCATCAACAACATCCTGGGGGCAGGAGAACCGGTTGGAGTGCTTGGGGGCCTCATGGCTACTTCCAGATGATTTTTTCCTTGGAAGTCCAAACAGTCCATCGGCCGCAACAACAAGACATCCATCACTCTATAATAAGTGACAGTCAGAGTAAAAATGTGTCATTAGGCATCAGTGACAGCTTTCAAACTAAACATTATAACAGATTATATTGTTCATTCTTGATTGGGAAACCAGAGCAGCAAATTCCGTTAGAGTGCAGTATAGTAAGAAATGCCTGTGTAGTGGAACATTTGTAAACCAGACCATGATATGCCTGAATGTCGATCTTTCAGATACTATTATTTGACTAGTTGTTTGTTATTGTGTTGATAAAGAAAATAAGATATGTATAATGTATCACTATAATGTATCAACAATTACTGCTTTAAGTATAACTTCCCTAATTTAGCACATGTATACATTATACCTCTGGACAGAGAGGACACTGTGTTCCATCTGTTATGTCTGGTCCAAGACAGCACAGTGTTGACATCTGGTATCGGAAGTGTCTGTATTCCTCATAGGACTCATTTATGAGGATTCCATACAGGTCATGAGACTATATGGAAAGTGATCATAATCACAATGGGTCAATACTAAAAAGGTGTTTTTCAAATTGCAAACTTGCATATGATGGTGATTGTTAGAAAGGATTAATATTAACAGAAGCTACTAATAAACAAACCTTGGAGGCATCTGACGAACACTGAATTGCTGCACATACAGCTTTTAGTGATGCACCCACACTCAAGCCAGGTTCCATCCAGTGTCATTGAGATGGCAGTTTGTGGATGCTTCACTGTTGCTGGCCAAAGGCCATAGCGCACAAGTGATGCAACCCTCCATTTCGCAGTGGCAGAACTGAATCCACACATCATGAAGCCTTCCTACAATCCACGACAAGAATAGCTGTTAAAATGCTGTACTTTTTTTAACAACTTTCCATTTTGTGCAGGGTGGATATTGACGGTTTCTGATATACTGTTATTACTTACCTTGCTGATCAAACACATTTATTTTGACGTGCATAGGATGTTTCACACACTGGTGGCCATCCTTCCTTGTCAAGTGCCACCGGAAAGCCTACCCGGCACTTTCTGGGTGAAATTCACCATCCTTAAATATAAAGATGACATTATAAACTTTTTAGTGCCCAGTACACAAAAACAAGAATAGGTGCGTGCTAGATAGAGGTTATAAACAGGGAGAAGACATTTAAGTTAATTTGGCATCAATATCATACATATATTTGTATCCACATTGCTGGGCATGCATACTTTTTTCAAATTACACTGTCAAATCCCTACTTGATCACATGTCCTAAAAAGGTAAAGAAATTACTTTTTAAGGTAAATGTGTGAACATAAACTATGAATAAATCCATGCTATATTAAAGGGATAGTTCGGGTCTTTTGATATGAATCTACCGGTAAATGGCATCCCCATCACCAGTTACCTGCTGTGACAGTGACTTTCCCCGACTGCGTCCCGTGAGCAGAGTTCGGCCTGGTTTCGGTGCTGACGAATGTAGCTAGTTGGCTGGGGTCACGAAAATAAAGCGTTTCACCTCTCAAAACAATATGCGTTCAAAAGAGTAATACATTTGCATCACAAATGAGTTGTCCACGAAAAAGTCAGACCTCGCAATCTGTTCTTTTTTTCTTTTTTTTCAGCAGCACCATCCGGTGCAGGTGATGCACGCTGTCTGTATGTGTATGTTTGTCGGTCTGATCTTCCACCATGAACTGCGCTGCAACGATCACCCACCTCTTTTATATAGGCCTACCTAACAGTCTATGGCTCTAACACCATCTGACGAAGTTCAGCATCACATCAGGTTCATAAAGGTCTCCCTTTGGCTCTGTGCTAAAACAAGGGATGGCCTCATCACTTGTGTCATAGTCAGATATGTTTACATGAACTATCCGAGCAGTAAACTCAGTGAAACAGCTGATAGAAACGTCACAGCCGTCTACAGGCGGCAGCACGCAGTGATACGAAGGGAGAGAAAATAGCGCCAAGCGATTGTGAGGTCGGACTTTTTCGTGGATAACGGTTTTGTGATGCAAATGTATTCCTCTTTTAAACACATATTGTTTTGAGAAGCAAAACGCTTTATTTTCGTGACCCCAGCCAACTAGCCGGACTACATTCGTCAGCACCGAAACCAGGCCGGAACTCTGCTCACGGGACGCAGTCCGGGGAAAGTCACTGTCACAGCAGGTAACTGGTGATGGGGATGCCATATAGATTCATATCAAAAGACCGAACTATCCCTTTAACATTACATTATTATACTGCAACCCAGTAATGAAGGTGGAAGGTATTAAACAACAATGTATAAACTTTACCTGCTCAGAAGAATGCCGCTTTTCTTCAGTAAAAGCATCAACAACATCCTGGGGGCAGGAGAACCGGTTGGAGTGCTTGGGGGCCTCATGGCTACTTCCAGATGATTTTTTCCTTGGAAGTCCAAACAGTCCATCGGCCGCAACAACAAGACATCCATCACTCTATAATAAGTGACAGTCAGAGTAAAAATGTGTCATTAGGCATCAGTGACAGCTTTCAAACTAAACATTATAACAGATTATATTGTTCATTCTTGATTTGGGAAACCAGAGCAGCAAATTCCGTTTAGAGTGCAGTATAGTAAGAAATGCCTGTGTAGTGGAACATTTGTAAACCAGACCATGATATGCCTGAATGTCGATCTTTCAGATACTATTATTTGACTAGTTGTTTGTTATTGTGTTGATAAAGAAAATAAGATATGTATAATGTATCACTATAATGTATCAACAATTACTGCTTTAAGTATAACTTCCCTAATTTAGCACATGTATACATTATACCTCTGGACAGAGAGGACACTGTGTTCCATCTGTTATGTCTGGTCCAAGACAGCACAGTGTTGACATCTGGTATCGGAAGTGTCTGTATTCCTCATAGGACTCATTTATGAGGATTCCATACAGGTCATGAGACTATATGGAAAGTGATCATAATCACAATGGGTCAATACTAAAAAGGTGTTTTTCAAATTGCAAACTTGCATATGATGGTGATTGTTAGAAAGGATTAATATTAACAGAAGCTACTAATAAACAAACCTTGGAGGCATCTGACGAACACTGAATTGCTGCACATACAGCTTTTAGTGATGCACCACACTCAAGCCAGGTCCATCAGTGTCATTGAGATGGCAGTTTGTGGATGCTTCACTGTTGCTGGCCAAAGGCCATAGCGCACAAGTGATGCAACCTCCATTTCGCAGTGGCAGAACTGAATCCACACATCATGAAGCCTTCCTACAATCCACGACAGAATAGCTGTTAAATGCTGTACTTTTTTTAACAACTTTCCATTTTGTGCAGGGTGGATATGACGGTTTCTGATATACTGTATTACTTACCTTGCTGATCAAACACATTTATTTGACGTGCATAGGATGTTTCACACTGGTGGCCATCCTTCCTTGTCAAGTGCCACCGAAAGCCTACCGGCACTTTCTGGTGAAATTCACCATCCTTAAATATAAAGATGACATTATAAACTTTTTAGTGCCCAGTACACAAAAACAAGAATAGGTGCGTGCTAGATAGAGGTTATAAACAGGGAGAAGACATTTAAGTTAATTTGGCATCAATATCATACTGTAAGCCCCATACAATTCTATTCTGTACCACTCTATTTTTTTAGAACACTGGAAATACGCTGTTAGAGAAATACTGGAGAGAAAAGTATTAAGTAACACAAACCTCCCATTTTCAAGCCCATGCACTGCAACAGAGCCTTGATGTATAGTCTTGACACAGCCTTCACAGTAGTAACTGTCACTTCCACAGTTGTTGCATCGCCAGATGTCAGTGTCACAGGTGAGGGAAACTCCACAAACTGCGCAGGGTGCGTTTTCTGAGGGACAGAAAAGCTCCAACCTCACACCAAGGAGTATCTCCCTTGTCCTGGCCCAAGCTTCCACCATATCCTGCTTCTTGTTGGTTCTGGTACTCCCTTCAAGTTCATCAGCTGCAAGTGGCAAGGTGCAAGCTGCTGATGGTGGAGCTGCAAAGCAGCACCTTTCTGCAAGTTGGTTTGAGGGCAAGGGGGTCCTCTCATTCAAATATCTCCTGAACACTCTTGCTCTTCCACTCAATGGTATGTTTTTGACTGTAATGTAGGGTCTCACTTTTTTTTTTCCGCCATGTTCATCTATTCAAATATATAAAAAAAAAAAGAAAAGAAAGAAGGATGAACAGGATTACATGATCACAGAGACAGAGACAGAGACAGAGAGACAGAGAGTGAGTGAGTGAGTGAGTGAGTGAGTGAGTGAGTGAGTGAGTGAGTGAGTGAGTGAGTGAGTGAGTGAGTGGAGTGAGTGAGTGAGAGAGAGAGAGAGAGAGAGAGAGAGAGAGAGAGAGAGAGAGAGAGAGAGAGAGAGAGAGAGAGAGAAATGCCAATACAGAGCAGCGATCGCACGGTGTTTCGCACTGCTGTCATATGCGCGCTTTTCTCTGTGTGTCAGAAAATGTCAATTCGGAAACATAAGTCTATCTATCTATGCTACACATACATTGAATTTAATTATCCGTGCAATTCCATCAATTATTTTTTGTAAACTTTCAGTCTGACCTGTTTGTTTCCATTACTCACAGGCATGGTGCTCGTACACGAGCACCATGCCTGTTGAGTATATATATATATATTATATATATATATATATATATATTATATATATTATATATATATATATATATTATATATATAATATATATAAAACGTAAAGGTGAAATCCGGCGATCTGATTGGCTGTTAGCCGTGGTATATTGAGCATATACCACGGCTACTATTCTAAAAAGCCTTATCGCAGCATATCATTCCGCGTCAGGGAAGTCTCCATGGCAACAACCAACTGTTACAGTAGGAGGCTATGTAGCAAAAGTAGTAGCCGAAGTGTTTGACAAGGTTAATAAATTGACTAATGGCGCTTTTCCACTACACCTTTCCAGCGCGACACTCGCCTCGACTCGCCTCGACTCGCCTCGGTTCTGTGGTTCTGCGTTGTCCACTAGGGAAAGTACCTGGTACCAGGTACTATTTTAGTACCTGCTCTGGTGAGGTTCCAAGCGAGTCAAGCCGGTACTAAAATGTGACGTCGACCACACTGGGGCTGATTTTATCCAGTTAGGTTGACTAATTTGTGATTTTTGTTTTTTTTTGTACCTGAAATTGATAGCGTATTCCTCTTTCATATTGCCCTTATTGGTAACCGTTTTATAAAAGCAATAGATCACTCCAGTCTCGTGGTATATGCTCATTATACCACTCCAAGGGGCAGTAGCGGAACGAATCAGAGCCGGGCCGGGGGCGTGGCACATGACCGGGCCCTTTAAACCCAATTATTACACGGCTCTATTGAATGCTGCTCTCTGATTGGTCCAGCGCTGCGCTCTGCGGTCTGTTATTTCTGTATAACGGACCGTCGTCATGTATAACGGACCGTTGCTAGGGACAGCGTCATGTAAATAGAAACTTTACCGATCAATCCTTGTCACGTCACGTACACGTCCCATATCACAGGACAACAACGCCCAATTCAATATAAATATGCTACTAAATAAAAACTTTACCGACGAATCCTTGTCGCTGCTGAATCATTGTGGGTTATTATCTATTGTTTATTATTTATTTCACTCGTAAAGCCGTTCGCGTCGGGGTTCCATCCAACCTGTCGGGGTTTATTTCTCCATAACAACCGACTAACTATACATTATCCCTTACATAATAAACCTCATAACATCATTTTACAACATACACATGCCCGCAACAGCGAGGATTACACGCTGCAGTACCACTGAGAACAACTACGTCATTTTTAAGTCCATCAAACGGACATGAAGTAACAAACCAAGAGAACAACAAAAACATTAGGCTACATGCCCCTTAAAACAACACAAAAGCAGTTCAGTGCTGGTCGAGCACCAGGTCTGGCTCTTACCCTGGAGCAGCTAGGCAACTGCTGAGTCCCTAACGTCACCGCTATAACAGCCAAGAAAGAAAGGAAGGGGATTTAAGCTATAGCGGCTTGGGCTACCGTTACTACTGTACAATTACAACCATCAACAGTTTACAACTCACACATTGTGTATAATGTAGGCCGAGTGATTGAATTGATACCTGTAAATCTGGCTCCCTGACTGTGCTGGCTGTATTGGCGGGCCCGAATCCCTGCCAAAAACAATGTCAGGTTCATCTCCAGGAGGACGAACAAAATATGTGTCCAGTTTTTGTAATTTCGCCTTATCTTGCTCTCTTTTTTCCTTTTCTTTGCGCTTTGCCGCTCCGCTTTTATGTTTATATGATCTGCCACTCATGTTTTCTCCGAAATAACACCTAGCATGTAGCCTACTCTGTTGACAAGTGACTGATGATGACGTTGGTGGACAGTTGATGACGATTTTACCCAAAATACACTTGGAGACAATATCAGCAATCCACTTGTTAATTTGCACGTCGTAAAGTAAAATGTGAGAGTGAAAAAAAAGCCAGTCATACAGCACACGTTTTTATTCAATATTTTACACCTAAGACTTCACTTTAGGCTACGTCAGTCTTGTAAGTTTTTTAGCAACCATGACTCATCCTGACTGGGGCAACCTATGCAACCTCACATTGCATGCATACAGCAACGGCATTGAAAATTTCGGGAGAGGCCCGCCCACTCTCCCAAGCAAGGCAGCAGGACCAGGTTCGCCAGGCCCCCGCTCCGACCGGGCCCCTCCGGGGCCCGGGCCGGGGGCGCATCGCCCACCCAGCCCCCCCTGAAGCTCCGCCCCTGCCAAGGGGGTTGTCGTCCCTCCGCTTCGCGTCGGGCCGAACAACGCCCCTTAGCCGTGGTATAATGAGCATATACCACGGCCTGGAGTGACCTATTGCTTAATTATTCACGAGTTATAATCAACCCCTACACTTCAATATTAATGACAATAACCCATTAAATACGGTATGATTTCTAGATGTCATGGCAACGTCCGCTCGCGACACTGGACTTGCGAGGCATCGACGCGGACTTTCATTCACACATTCAAAAACAAGACAATAGATGGCTAGATAAAACATCAAGACAGACAATTCTAAACATAACAGATGAAATCTACCCTTTTTCCATCGCGGTTTGCCTACAGAGCAGCGCGCCTGCATTTAATATATCCGTGAATTGTCACAATTTCTCAGAATCAAAGGTGAAAAGTAGAAACGGGTGGCCAAAAGCTGTCATATTATCACAGACAATTTTAAGTAGAAACGGGTGGCCAAAAGCGGTCTTATTCTTAGTGATCACAGACAATTTTTTAACAATAAATGTACTGTAGGCCTACGGAGCTCCTTAAGGGACATTAGGGAGAACGCTCCCGGACAGAACCTTAGATGGAAGTCGTGCTTAGTGACCAATACTTCCAATTGATATGCATGAGTTAGAAAATTGTGCTTTTTGACACGAACATTTAGAAAATACGTGTACCTGATCACGTTTCAATAGATTAAATAACGTGACAGTGTCACCTATTTCCGTGAGCCCGCGTTGCCTGTACGCCGGCTGCGTTCTACACATTATCCCTTACATAACCAGCAATGACAATGGTTTTATACCCATGATTTAAACGGCATGCGAGCTGCTGGTTTCAGCGTCCATAGCAAACATCATATCAACCATGTTAATATAATTATGTGGAGTCGAACGAATTATTCTTCGTCTTAACTATCAAACCAAACATCCTTCACATTCGCCGAACGACGATTATGAAAGAAAAATGCACATTTCTCGCTAAAAATGTTTACATATACACTTTTAATGGTGTAACTATGCTAAAATATCATGTTTTCCACCCAGAATAAAAAAGTATGTCCGCCATTTTCGTCTATGATACCAATGATCAACCTTCTGTGCCTACTGGGCATCACTAACATTGGGTCAACCAGATGAATGGGTGATAACAGCCTCCTGCACCTACTAGTAGGTAGAGTAGGGCCCTACTGGCCCATTTCTCCAAGTACGTCTCGCTGCGGCCATGCGGCCACATCACGGGCGAGTGCATTCTGGGATTGTTTGCGCCCGAATATATAAATAATATTTTAATATATAATATATATATAGATCGTTAAATCACTTGACGGTAAATTACGAAAATATATTAATTTATATATATATATATATATATATATATATATATTATTATATATATATATATATATATATATATATATATATATATATATATATAAAACGGGTGGCATAAATCAAGCGATCTGATTGGTCGCCGCGGCCATTTTGTTGACATGACACTGATTGAGAGTGAGTTGTCTGAACTGAGTGAAGTGAGCTGTCGTTCTGAGTTATCAATATTATGGCTTCGTTCGCACGTTATCAAATGGAAACCATCCATCGTAACGTTACAACTTACTCCCTGTGATAAAATAATGTATAGACTGTGTGCTAGACCGATCTAAAGGGGTCATCCCTATGTTCCCCGCTTTGTATGTGACCGGTGTTTTTCGTAGGTGGAATCCGGAAGAATGAATATCAGGGTTACGGTTATGGTTAGGGTTAGGGATGAGGGTTACGTTTATGGTTATGTTTAGGGTTAGGAGTCAGCGTGTGAGTTTGCCTGACAGGCTGTCTGTCCAATCCTAGCGCTTGAGGCGGAACTTTTTTCCGGATTCCACTTACGAAAACGCGACCGGGGAACATAGTTTACGCTCCCGCAATCCAGAAAAACCCGGTTTTTCTCTTGTCTGACGCAATCCCAGAATGCACTCGCCGTGATGTGGGCGGGGCGTGATGTCACGCCCCGCCTTCCGCAGGCCGCAGCGAGATGCTTCTCCATATTTGTGTGGATGATGGTATCCGGATTTCGTTCATTCAATGGTATGACAACAGTCAAATCGGGTGGTTTAATCTAGCCATAGCGCCATTGTGTTTTCAGGTAATCTGAATAAAACACATGGATAGAAGGCCGGCTAGATCTAAATACACATTAAATATGAAATACTGAAGGGATATGATGGTCCTTACATTCTAACTTAGGCCCTTACATTCTAATTAAGCCCCCTTACATCTACTGCTACACTCTAATAGGCCTTATACTCTAAGGCCCCTTACACTCTAATTAGGCTCTAAACTAACAGCATCACACATAATCAACAGGGCCCCAGGTCATGGAAGGCAACGCCACCATAAAGAGATTTAGGAACATAGAAAGAACCAGTTTTCTTCTTCCAAGGGAAAACCAGATCCACAGGATCAACAACAGTCCAATTAGTTTCTTAAAGATTAAACCCGCTCCCCGACCCCAACTAAAAGCCCCACACTCAGCATAGCCACAGGTGATATGCATTTCAACTCCCTTTTTTGACGCAAAAACAGTTCGTCGGGATTCGGGGAAGCGCGCATTCACGCGCGAAAAACTCAGTTTAAAACTCTATCGCCTTTTCTCATATTTGTCACTTGAAGTAGAACCTTGCTCCAAGGCGAAGCTACGAGTCCCTCAGCGCTGCGCAAAGGTATTAGACCGAACTACCTCTTAGGCTGCTCACTCATTATGTAATAACCTGTTCCAGTGTATAACTTTTCACCGCATAAAGTCGATGGGATTTTATGCTGACATAGTCATTCCCTTCTCCGTCTCAGTTCCTCCGATCCAGCCAACGGCCAGACCACATTTTTCCCACAAATTTGTGACCCCGACGTGGTATTTTTTAATCACACGCAACCTTCTGATTCGAACGAGTGGCTGGCCTTCCCCCACTGAGGACGCGGAGAAAGGAGCCCCCGGAACCCCGCAGCGCCAGATCGATCCCTGCAGTCCCACCTCGGAGCTCCCCAAACAAAAGGTATGCAGAACCTGTTGATAAAATCCGAAACTCTGCATAGTTATATAGGAACCATTAGGAGGTGAGACGGTAAGGACCGGTTAACTGCGGGACCTCCCGCGGAGGACAGATAGAGCCCCAACATAGGGTTAACTTGTGAAGACCCCACCAGCAGCCTAAGAGGTACGTTCGCCTCGGGAGGAAAAACGGCTTCTCTGTTAAAGCCAAGTCCCGAGTTATTAATTGTGAGAGCCGGGTTAGTAACATTCCGTTAGTACGACTTTATTAATTGTGAGAGCCGGATTAGTAACATTCCGTTGGTACGACTTTATTAATTGTGAGAGCCGGCTTAGTAACATTCCGTTGGTACGACTTTATTAATTGTGAGAGCCGGATTAGTAACATTCCGTTGGTACGACTTTATTAATTGTGAGATCGGAATTAGTAACATTCCGTTGGTACGACTTTATTAATTTTAGAGAGCCGGATTAGTAACATTCCGTTGGTACGACTTTATTATTGTGAGATCCGGATTAGTAACATTCCGTTGGTACGACTTTATTAATTGTGAGAGCCGGATTAGTAACATTCCGTTGGTACGACTTTATTAATTGTGAGAGCCGGATTAGTAACATTCCGTTGGTACGACTTTATTAATTGTGAGAGCCGGATTAGTAACATTCCGTTGGTACGACTTTATTAATTGTGAGAGCCGGATTAGTAACATTCCGTTGGTACGACTTTATTAATTGTGAGATCTGGATTAGTAACATTCCGTTGGTACGACTTTATTAATTGTGAGAGCCGGATTAGTAACATTCCGTTGGTACGACTTTATTAATTGTGAGAGCCGGATTAGTAACATTCCGTTGGTACGACTTTATTAATTGTGAGATCCGGATTAGTAACATTCCGTTGGTACGACTTTATTAATTGTGAGAGCCGGATTAGTAACATTCCGTTGGTACGACTTTATTAATTGTGAGAGCCGGATTAGTCACATTCCGTTGGTGCGACTTTATTAATTGTGAGATCCGGATTAGTAACATTCCGTTGGTGCGACTTTATTAATTGTGAGATC
>OLKM01004809.1:0-19930 GCA_900291075.1 Melanogrammus aeglefinus | reverse complement strand
GAATGACTATGGAATAACCTTTAAATGCTTGTGGTTCTCTTCTGGTTATATCGCGTGATTATGCGTGAACTCGCGAGATCACAGGCGGACCCGCAACAGTGCAGGTCATGGACGGAACCGGTGTGAGTTGACGGAGTCGGAGTACGCAGCCGTTCCGTAGCGGAGCCGTTTCGGAGTCTTTCCGCATCCAGTGGAAACCCGGCGTCACTCAGCATGCCCACTGCATCCATCCGTCAAGGACGATGGAAGGCGTGTCTGACGGATGGGGGAGTGGCATTTGCCGACAGAGCCACGATCTGATTGGCTGACGGATCCGCTGTAGCCTGAAAAGTTAAAATTTTCTCAACTTCTGAATGCAAGAGACAGAGCCGACGGACCCACAATGCATTTCGGGATTGCCCCATACAGAGTAAATGAGATCCGTCAACGGACGAATGCAGTGGAAAAGGGGGGGAAGGTCTTGTTCACACTACCTCTGTCCAAGAAATGTTAAACTTTTCAGGCAGCGGCCGATCCGTCGGCCAATCAGATTGCTGTTATGCAAATGCACTCCACGCGTTTCCTGGATCCATTTTGCAATAACAAGCAGGAAGAAGCAGTAAAAATCCGGCCGTTATATATTTTTTAAAAAATGTGGAATGATAGGATTGTTTTTAGCCACCTGTTGTTTGCGTCAACTTTTGTATTTATATCCACACATCGGCTATGTAGAGGGAGGCGATTTGATTGGCTGCAGTATGCGTCTACAGAGACTAGTCCCCTATACGTCAGTACGTCAGTGTTGTGACGCATTCTTCACACAGCGCATGCAGTGTGAAGAATGCGTCACAACACCCCTTGCCCACTGCATCCGTCCGTTGACGGATTTCATTGACTTTGCATGGGGCGATCACGAAATGCATTGTGGGTTTGTTCGTTCCGTCGGCTCCGTCCCTTGCGTTCAGAAGGTGAGAAAACTTTAACTTTTCAAGGTGCAACAGATTTGTCAGCCAATCAGATCGTGGCTGCGTCTGGCCGCTCATCCTCTCTATGCCAGCGGTTTTCAATAAGTGAGGTGCGTCTCCCCTGGGGGGCACCAAATAGCCAGCTCTACTTGATATCGGCAATTGTGCGTGCGTGTATTAGTTTTAAAATGTATCGTTTTCTTGTCCCAAGTCAATAGGAGTCAGCATTAAGGCAGGAGACAGGACCCAGCAAAAATGTAGGAAAAATGATCTTCAATGCGTTTCTGGTTGTCTGTGGAGAGCGAGTTCCCCCAGATCTCCGCTAGGGCTATGGAAGTCTTAATCCCCTTTACCTCCATGTACTTGTGTGAGTGTGGGTTTTCCACACTGACCGTGATTAAAAACAAATACAGATCAAGGCTGCAGGTGGAGGACGACTTGCGTATATTTCTCTCTGCACTGCAGACAGAAAAGAGTGAATCGATAAAAACTCTGGCTCAATCCGTGTTTCATGGAATCCATTCAAAGTAAAAGACAGTAGGCTATAGGCCTACTAAAAAATGAAATAAGACAGAAAAATTGGTTGTAATCAACGCCTGTCCTGCTGTCGTCGGGGTGGTGGTCTTGTGTTTTTGTTTCTTTGCCAATTCGTCGTATAAGCAACTTTGTGATTGCATCTCAGTCCCTGTCCACACTAACCCGGGTAAATGTAAAAACACACTTCCGCAATGAAAACGATCTCCGTCCACACTATCGTTTTCATATAGTTTTCAGAATTTTTTGCAGTCACGTTCCACACTGAAATTATTTTGATAAACAGTTGTTGTCATGGTTACGCAACTCCGCCACGCCTCTGTTTAGATTACAGGTGTGCGATCAGCTGATTTTTACATTTGATCAGCTGGTTAATCATTTTCGACCCGGTCTTGTCCAGAAACGGCGCTTCAAGTACGATTTGAAGAGTCTTTCAGGTTTTTTACCATCACTTAAGAACATCAAGTACAGCGCTCGCCTCCGGCGTTGGAGCAACGAATATGTTTGAGCCAATATGTCGAGTTGTATCTGGAGATAAATTACATTGTACAGAGAGATCATCATTTGCATTTCACCTGCCATTTTTTGATGAGCGTCTCGGTCTCGAGCAAGCTTGTGGCAGCGTCATGGCACAGTGGCATGGCAACCGAACGTTGCAGTTCTGAAAGTCTCCGTCTACCCTGTCCACACAACAACGTGAACCCAGCGTTTTCACATTTATCCACCTCAGCGATCATTTTCGAAAAGCATAGTTTTCAGTGTTTTACCCTTTTTATCGAGTAAACGTGGCGGTCCTCCCTCTGCCATCTCGCTCGCGCTGTTTTCTGAATAAGGTCACCACATACGCACCGCTCGCGGGGCCACGTTGAATGCTCTGGGGGAGGGACTGAATTGCGCATGCTCTTTCACAAAACCTCACAGACAACGGAAAATTCCAAAAGAATCGTTCCAACTCGATTTTATTCATTTGGAGATTGTTTGACCCAAGAAGAAATCGTGATCAAAATTCGATTAATCGCACAGCCCTACCACAATGTCACTGCCCGGGTCGTTGTTGTGGAACCACAGGAAGCGGAGGAAGTCTCTGTGGTCTTCACGCACTATGAAGCAGTGAAACATGTGCTGAATGTCGGCGTTGTTGGCAACAGGTTCCTTCCGGAATCTCATGAGCACCCCCAAGAGGGTATTGTTGAGATCAGGGCCTGTGAGGAGTACGTCGTTGAGAGACTCCTTTGTAAGGTGCCCTGGAATCGAACACCATACGGATCTGTCCTGGCTTCTTTGGGTGATATACTCCAAATGATGGGAGATATCTTGGCCTTCCTGTAAAGGTGGAGTGATCTCTGCATGTTTGTTGTTAAGCATCTTCTCGACAAACTCTACGTAGTGGGCTTTCATCTGTGGCTGCTTGCTTAGAGTGCGGCGGAGAGAGTTGAGGCGGCTTTTGGCGTACTCCCTGTGGTTGGGCAGTTGTTTTCGTGGGGACTGGAAAGGAAGGGGTGCGACCCAACTTTTCGACTTGTCTTGTCGATACTTGTCCTCCATGAACTGCAGAAACCTCAGGTCATCCATTGACGGAGCGAGCTTGCTGTCTTTGGCTGTGTGAAGGAAGACTGACTGACCAAGGTTTTCTCCATTGAACCTCTGTGTGCTGTCTGTGGTGTCCAACGCTGAGTAGCCGTGGGCGAACGTCTCTTTCACCTGGATTTTGCTGCTGCATGGGCTGAGGAAAGTGGGCCGTTCATTTTACAGAATGGAGGTTTTGAATGTTCCGACGTGGGGTGGCTTGTGCGCTCCCCCGAGGCACACGTCGCCGACGACGACCCATCCAAGGTCCAGCTTTTGGGCGAATGGGGCGTCATGCGGACCGTTTATTTGGCTTCTTACCGAGCAACAGGAGTATCTGTGTATCTGGAACCAGGGGTGGGATCTCGTCTGCGATGCGTCTCAGGTGTCCATGGTGTCAAGCAGCATTGGGGGTTGGGATCTCCGAACGGTTGTTTGGGATTTGGTTGCATTCGAGGAGTGTGGGAAGAGGGAAACAGGCCTTCTCATCAGCTGACTCCACAACGTAACCACGTGCCTTTCTGCCAGCTGTCTCCTTGAGACCTGAACATGTCCTGAGTGTGTATGGCGATGGACTACGTGCCACGTTAAAGATGTTGAAGAACTCTGACGTCGCCAAGGAACGGTTGCTTTGCTCATCCAAGATAGCGTACATCCTTCTTGACTCCTCCCTTCGTCCTTCAGGAAAGAAGCTGACGAGGCAGATCTTGGAACATGCCCTGAGACTCATTCCATCTCTGCATACTTCCGTGCACTTGGAGGTGACTTCCTGATTGTCTGCTTGTTCTCCTCCCTCCCCGTTCTCTGAAGCAGGGGGGGTCGACTTGGACTTCCAGGGAGCTAGTCCTGGGTGAAGTGCTGAGGTGTGATAGTTGCTGCCACATTCCTTGCAGTCCACCTCTGTGACGCAGTCCTTTAGTCTTTCTTCCAGCCTTTCCTTTCTTCCAGCTTAATTTTATGCTGTTTTTTCACTGTACTGGTCTGGGTGGATCTGAGCAGCAATTCCACTATCCAGTTCAGCTAAACTAATTGAGGAGGAAAAACACCAAGAAGCGTGGTTGGCCGATTAGGAAGGTTTACTCAAATTCAGAGTGAAATTCAAACACAAACATAAATATATATCAGTTACAAAACAGAATGCACTCAAAATGCAAAAACGAAAGGTGGAGCTTTACTGCACCTCTCCACGGGCAATAAACAGATATGGAAAACATAGCTGGCGCAATATAAAATGGTAGGCCTACAAATCGATGATCCAATAACCCAAATAATGCTGCTCGGACCTAACAAGCTGCGGTACTTACAAACATTGCGATCATACAGCTAGCAAGACTAAGAAGGAGGAAGATGCGATTTCTCTAGCGTTAACGTAAGTAATTAGTCAGCGGAATCACTTCCGGAATGGTCACTTCCGGTCTAACCGGAAGTACTAACATATGAATACTAGTGGTGGATTCAATGATTCGTTTACGTGAACCAGTTCGCGTCAGTCAGTTCGCCAAGATGAGTCGTTCGCGAATCGTTCGTTCGTTCGTTCAGACCAGTTTCCGGTTCAGTCCAGTTTCCGTTTCCGGTAGCGGTGAATCGCATCATGCAATGCACCCATTGCATGGTTCTCAGCTGAGTCAGTCAGACTCAGTGCTACCACGGAAACTCGACTGAACTGGTTCAGTCGAGTTTCCGGGTGAATCGAATGGCGAATCGGAATCACTTTATCCTGAAAGTTGAGTTAAATATCCGTTAATTTTTATATTATTAAAAAAATACCCGAGACAAAGGAACAATGTGAAACCCTAACCCCTAAAATGTAAACACCAGGCTACTTGACAAGAAAATGTAACGGACCACCTGAGGCTTTACTTCACCTCAGAGATAATGCGTTAGTTAATAATGATATGCCTTGCGGCATCACCTGCGCATAGTGCTGCTGCGTAGGCCTAACATGGACGTTCCAAGTATGTTTACTTCATGTATCGTTGAAGCTAACTAAGTAAAGCCTAGTTATATACTATAACCTGCTCCTGGTGCAGTGCAAGCAACAGTGTGCTGCGTGAGTCGCCTCGGTCCCTCGTCTTCCTGAAACGAACTGTCTGCGAGTCGTGGGTCTGGGAGGAGTCAATTCTGAGTCACGAACGACGCGCGAACGAGACGGACCGACGCGAACGAGACGACCGACGCGAACGCACGAGACGACCGACGCGAACGAGACGACCGACGCGAACGAGACGACCGACGCGCAGAAGAGGCGACCGACGCGAACGAGAGAGAAGAACGCTGTCTGGTGTCGTTTCGTTCTCACGTGTATACGATTCGTTCGTTCGAACGAGATCAGTTCGCGACCGAACCACCTCTAATGAATACGGCTCGATGAACTAAGGCTACGTTTACACGATGACGGTCTGAACAGAAGATGCAAAAAGTGTAGCGTGCGCGTCTCATCTTTATTTTTTTATTCCATGTTTGGATGAGCGTTTTCGGGAGGAAATCTGCGTGCATACGGTGACGCAAAAGTGTGTGGAATTCGATTGGGTATGCATGCAGGCGGCTAGGTGGGGCTGTGATATACTTTCACACAACACCGCCATGTCTGAGTGCATGCGTATAATCTTACTTCTTCTCTTACCTACGCCGCGAAAACCAAAACATAATTACAGATCCCTCTCTGTTCAGTAATACTATCTGTACATATCCTGTACATTTCGTGGAAAGACTCCTGTAATTTTATTAGAGCTTTCAGAGCAGCTTGATGGTTCAACGCATGGAAATAATCTGACATGTTTGTTTATTTCCTTGTGGCACATGTATGTGACGTAAACGCGTACGCGGCGTGAGCAGATCTGAACAGTGTTTTGCGTCTTGGCAGTGTAGACGGAAACGCTACGGTGGAGCGTTTATCAACTTTTCCACTCTGAGGGCGTTTTCAGATTTATGCGTTTTCATGCCCCAAAAACGGCGTCACCATCTAAACAAAAGTCACTTCCGATAAAATATTTTGTCGTTTTTACCCGCAAGCGTCCTCGTGTAAACAGGGCCTAAAAGCCTCAGCATAAAAATAAAGCGACGAATAGGGTCCAGAACACCTTGAGGGTAGTTAATAATGACCCCCACTATAGGGGTATTCCAGGAGACTTCCGTTTCCGGTCTGGGTTGCGAGGGTGCCTCTCTCTGTGTGAGTGTGTGTGTGTGTGTGTGTGTGTGTGTGTGTGTGTGTGGTGTGTGTGTGTGTGTGTGTGTGTGTGTGTGTGTGTGTGTGTGTGTGTGTGTCAATGTGTCTATGAGAGGCAGGTGGCGTCCTAAGGTGGGGTGCAGCGAGGTCATGTTTGGGCATGCCTGTACGGGTGAAAGCTGTAGTTGTGTCTTAATGGAACGGACCTGTCTGCGACACTCATTAGCTCCAGTTGGTGCACCCCTCTGTGTATGTGATCCTAAAATGACTGGTGGGTTACATATGTGCCATTTGCAAGCATTTCGTGTGGGTCCCCTCCCTGAGGGTGTTGTAGTTGTCAAGACGGCTGTGTTACCTGCCAACCATCTCGTGGGGTCCCCTCCCAGTGTGTGTTGTGGAAGTGTTTCAGCTGTGTTATCTGTCAATTATCTCGTGGGTCCCCTCCCAGTGTGCGTTGTGGAAGTGTTTCAGCTGTGGCACTTGTAAGCATTTCGCGGGCCCCCAATCCCAAATTGTCTAGAGCAGGGTTTCTCAAAGTTTTGACAGCTGAGGGCCAATTTAGGAACCCAGAATTTGACTGAGGGCTGCCAAAGGAAAAAAAATGGTCGGGAACCGCCGTCAGCATCCCAGTGGTGAAAAAAAACATTGCACCGTGGACCTCTGAGAGTGAGGTCAAGGGAGGTCTAAATCACGAAACTGAGGTTCATCCTTTTAAAGTAATGTACAGTAGAATTAAAACTAACAAATGTTACAGGATTTTATTCCAAGCTAGATTTGAATTTTCTCTTTATATTTATTTATTTTTCTTTAAATTAATATTGATATATATAGGTATAAAAAAAAGATTTGAATCTTTTTTTTTTTTTTCTTAAATCTGTATGTCATTGCGGGCCGCCGAGAATGTTTTGTGGCCCACGGGCCGCACCTTTACAACCAATGGTAGAGGGTCTATCCTGTGAGGGTTAGGGTTAGAGTTAGGCTTGTGGTGCGGAACACCTGTCCCCATGCTGCAGGCTGTGGTTGTCAAGACGGGTGTGGGAACAGGCTATGAACTGAGTCTGTGAATGTTAAAAGTGTTCAAGTCATAAAATGTATTATTCTATTATGTTGATACGAAACATTGTTATCCTAGTTATCCATATTGTAACACATGTCAAATGAATGTGTGGGGAAAAGCTGGGGTGGTATATATGAGATGTGCAGAGATATATAGCCTATAAGATTAAATAGTGAATATAACTGGAAAATGCATTTCCTGCAGAAAATGCAGTGAGTGCTGTCGTTCAAAGTGAGGTTGAAAATATTTTTTAATAGAGCCACATAGATTAAGACATAAAGAAACGTTAAATGTCTTAAATCAAGTGAAGGGATTTGAACAAAAGTCCAAAAGTCTAAATGGAGTAAACAATGTAAACATGCACACCATTTAAGACTATGTAAATGGTTGGAAACAAATTAAGTGACAGCTGAATGAAAAGCACAAGGCATGGCTAAAAATCCAGAAATGTAAAACGAATTGAACTGAAGAATCTGAAAGGTCAAATGTATTGCCCTGCACTGCTGGTGTTTGTGTGCGTGTGTGTGTGTGTGGGTAGTTGGGTATGTGGGGGTGCGTGTGTGTGCGTGTGTGTGTGTGTGTGTGTGTGCGTGGGTGGGTGGGTTGGTATGTGGGGGTGTGTGTGTGTGTCTAAGAGAATAGCGAGCCGGTGCGTGATCAAACATAGCCCAATAGAGCGGGAAAAACCTCCCAATCTTTCAACACTGCCTGAATGTCCTCCAAAAGTAGCCCAATCTGGCGGGAAAAACCACCCAATCTGGCAACACTGCAGAATGTCCTCACGCTCCAGCATCAACGTAAATCAATGAGACCAACTGAAAACGAAGCCGGTATGAAACTAAAACTGTGATACTAAATAAAGTATAAATGATATCGAAATTCCGTTTAGATATTATTGAATATACAAGTGTGTAGATTTGTTAAATGGTTTGAATGAAGATAAAGGGTGGGAAAATGATTTAGTTACCTGATATAGACTTTAAGCATAGATATCCCACCTCTAGAGGTCAACGGAAGGTTACAGGAGGAACATAGGTTTAGGTTTGAGCAACGCGAAGGAGCTGTCCTCCATCAGCGGCATCTTAAAGACCAGCGCCATCTTAAAGACCAGGGCATCCAAAGGGACCTGAGACAGAGGCTTGAAAGGGTCCCTGGACAACCCACGCAACACGGTTGGGAGATCCCAGCGAGCACTCTTCCCACCTCCCATAGAGATGGGCAGCATGGTTCCTGTCACACCAATTAGAGAACGCACCCCACGTATCCACATAGAGGGAAGAAGTAGAAGATGCACAAGCACTCTGGATAGTGTTGATAACCACTGACAGGGGAGGATCCCGAGGGTTGATAGAGAACCACCACCTGCAGTGTGTGTTCTCTCTGGACGTGAATAAGCCGTCCCCCTGAGCCGTCCCGAACCTCCCCTAACCGCCACTCATCTCGGCGGGGACCGCCGCGAGACATGAGGGCCGCCCCAAAGTTCTGGGCACCCGCAATATGCAGGGCTCTTAGGCTGAAGAGATACTGATGAGCCCAAAGCCAGAGCTTGACCGCCTTTCGGTGAAGAGCAGAGGAGCGCACTCCCCCCTGTCTGTTTATGTATGCCACCGCTGACAAGCTGTCTGTCCTGAAAGAAATGCAACAGCACTTTCCTCACAGCGGCGAGTTCCAACACATTTATATGTGCTGTGGGTGGCGTAAGCCACTCGCCACCGACTGAGTGGGAGAGGCACTGTTTTGTTACCGTAATGTAGTATCCTATGTGTTACGTCAATTCATTTAACCTGCCACTAGGGGGTAGTGGTCCCTTCAAGAAGTTCAGGAAGTCACGTAAAGGCATTAAGGACGCACATTGCAAAGAGTTCCGCTATGTCCGACTGTTTGTTTACACCAGCAATATCTTCCATCGTATGCCATACAGCATCATCGGTATGTAATGTGATATTACCTTAACCGTATGATTGTATGTATTACGTGATTGTATGATTGTTCTTCATTATTTGACGTTATAAGAGTTGTTTTGTGCAGTTTGACGTCAAATGGCGACCAAGGTTTAAAGTATAATATTGTAGTGCCGGAGGAAAAGAAGGACATAGGCGAATCTTCGAATCTGCTGATAACACTCGGCCACAGCCCAGGGTGCTCAAGGCCAGGCAGGTGTTCTCGAGAAACCCCCACACCAGCCTTGACACACACAACGCGCAACACACAATTCGCTAGAAGAAAACACATAAGACTGATACACCCAGAAGGACATTACGCTCATTTGAAGCAGAACCTCTACAGAGACGAAGCTCCGGACGACCTCAGCGCTGTTAGGGACTTAGACATTTTCGCTCGATCGATCTCTTACACTCTATAGCTCAGTATAACCTTTTTCACCTTACTAAATAAATCCTAGGCCGTCGTGCCGACAATTTTATCTCCTCTCCGTCTCAGTTGATCTGTTCAAGTAACTAGGCAGACTATTTTTCCCAACAACACCCTCCGCGGAGACCTGATGCCCGAGAAAGTCAAGGGTGTCCCGTACGAGCTCGCACTTTGCCGGGTTGACAATCAGCCCATGTTGGCTGAGCCGCCTGAAGAGAGTCTGGAGGTGGGACAGGTGCTCCTCTTCCGTGGTGCTCTCGACGAGGATGTCATCCAAATAGACGAAGAGGAAGGGCAGGTCCTGGAGCACCGAGTGCATGAGGCGTTGGAAGGTCTGCGCTGCTTTCCTCAGGCCGAAGGGCATCCGCAGAAACTCGAAGAGATCAAAGGGGGTGACGACGGCTGTCTTAGGGACGTCCTCTGGGTGCACCAGCACCTGATGGTACCTGGCGTTTGCCCGCCAGGTGCGCTGAAAAGTCCTGGATATGCGGGACCGGGTAGCGGTCAGGCTGGGACGTGTCGTTGAGGCGGCGGTAGTCCCCACGTGGGCGCCACCCACCGTCTGGCTTAGGGATGATGTGCAGGGGAGACGCCCAGGGCCGTTGAGGTGGCGGTAGTCCCCACATGGGCGCCACCCACCGTCTGGCTTAGGGACGATGTGCAGGGGAGACGCCCAGGGGCTGTTCGAGCGTCGAACGATGCCCACCTGCTCCATGTGCGCGAACTCCGCCCTGGCGACGGACAGCTTCTTTGGGTTGAGGCGCCTGGCCCTGGCGTGGAGGGGAGGCCCATTGGTCTTGATGTGGTGCTCCACTCCATGCTTCACCGTTGGCACGGAGAAGGTGTGCTTAGTAAGGTCAGGGAATTTGGCAAGCAGCCGAAGGTACTGGTCGCTTTCGGCGAGCGTGTTGGGCAATCCGCTGTAGACCACCCCCCCCCCCCCCCCCTGCGTACAGGCGAAGGAAGCGAAAGTCTGTGAATTGAACAGGTTATGGGCGCACAGAAAATCTGCACCAAGGAGGGGAAATATGACAGCTGCGATGACAAAATCCCAGGTAAAGCGTTGTACTCCAAAAGCACACATCCACCGCCCTAGTGCCATAGGAACGGATAGGCGTGCTGTCCGCAACCACCAACTGCGGACCGTGTTCTCCCTTCGCCACCTCCGATCTCCCTGATGGAATGCTGCTCCACTGGGCACCTGTGTCACAAAGGAATCTGCGACCGGAGACGGTGTCTTGTATGAAGAGCAGCCAGTTGGTGACACTAGCGCTCAGGGCTACTACTGAGCACCGGCCCTGCCGTTTCCCGTCGGTCCAAAGGAGCAGGGCGAGTGGCACCATTTGGCCTTGGAGCAAAAAGTGGCGTGGTAGAAACAATGGCCCGCAGCGTAACCCTGCTGGCCAGAGGGTCTGGCGTCGTCCTTCGCTCTCTTGCAACTGTTCGCGGTGGCGGGGCAGCCGCGGGAGCAAGCAGGTCGGGGCACCATTGAGGCTTGGCCAAGACTAACCAGTCCGCCTCCCTGGCCAGGGCGTGGGGTCCAATGATGGTGGTGTTAGCCAGCGCCATCCTGACCTGAGCTGGCAGTGTGCGCATGAACATCTCCGTGAAGAGGATCATGGGGTCCTCTGTACCGAGCAGGTTTAGCATCTTCTCCATACGTGCAGAGGGCCTCTCGTCTCCAAAGTCCGACATGTCAAATAAGCGGCACATCCGCTCCACGGTGGACAGCTCAAATGTCTCCAGAAGCAGGGCCTTGAGGGGCTCATATTTGTTTGTCGTCGGGTCCGTCGGGGGGGGGGGGACAGAAACCCCACCACACGCGCTGCGGTGGAGCTGCCCAACATAACCACAGCAAGGTTGTACCGTCGTCATCGTCTGTAACGTTGCTTTTGCTGAAATGTGCCTCTACTTTAGCGAACCATGCAGCAGGTGCTGAGTCCCAGAACTCTGGCAGCTTAAGAGTGGGGGTGCGCACGTCCTGTGTCACCCTGACAGGAGACGGTGATGTCTGCCGCTGTGAACGTCTTCCTCGGGCGGACATGTTGCAGAGTTGCAGTGTTCGCTCGCGCAGTTTTTGAAAACAAATAAATAACAAAAACGAACGTTGGGGTCACTAGTGTAGTGCCGGAGGAAAAGGAGGACGTAGGCAACGTAACAATAACTGTTTTAATCCAAAATGACTGCAGAACAATCACTCTCATGGCTAGAACAACTCGTGCAACCGCATAAACCGTCCCCCTAGACCCCGTGTCTCATAGCCAGTTCCCTCCCACTCGATCACTGTAGTCACTACAATATGATTCATATCATTTATTATTATTTAATACATGTTTAGACATAAGTTTGTTAAAAGGATTTAAATACAAGTCATTTTATTAATGACAAGTGTGTTTACAGTGTGTTTACAACAAGTTTACATTGAATTTCTCTGATTATGCTTTCTGTTTATTCTCAGTTTTACCCTTTTCTAATTATTAAACCTGTGGACAACTGGTAACTGTCTTCAGAGTCGTGATAAACAGAAGACGTTTAGCGTAAAGCCAAGATATATTCCACACATATCGAGGGCAGCACAGGCATGTTCCTCCCCAACCCGTCAACGAGGCATCCGTGAAGACCACTACGTAGGACGTCACTCTTCCCAAGGGAACACCCCCGAGGAGGGAGGGGGGGGGAGTTTCCCCAATATCCAGGTCTGGTGACACCAAACGGGGTACGAGGAGCACCCTGAGCTTGTGTCGCTTGGGGTCCAACCGTTGGTGAACCAACAACCGCTGGAGACATTGCATAAAATGCAGACCCAGGGGAAGCACGGGATGGGCGGCTGCCATCAGCCCAAACAGGTGTATGGTGGACAGTGCGGTCACGTTTCTGCGAACGCGTAAGCGGGAAGGGTGCCAACAGGTCAGCGTCTCTTTTCGAGGAGGCGAGAGCATTGCTGTCATGGTGGCTGAGTCCAGGCAAAGACTAGACTATCTGCCGCTTGGGGAGCGGGGAGCTCTTTTCCCAGTTGATGGCAAAACCCAGGAAAGATAGATGGTTTATCACCGTCAATTAGGGATGTGCACAGTTACTCGGATACTCGGGTACCCGAGTAGACAATCTGCTAATCGGTTACGAATTAGTAACCGGGTAACCTAGGATTATTTCATTGTCGGCAATGCCCAATAGTATCTGTCTGCGTCCTGCAAGACGGAGGCGTAACATGTACTAGGAGGCGTAACTTGTTCTTTTCTAAATCGCGGTCCACGCGAGATCTTTCGGTAAACAAAAAGCGTTGTAAATCACGGTTCACACGAGATCTTCATTGAAGTCGGGTCTTCCGATATTCATGACGGTAAGTAAATTTACCAGTCATTTATTACCGGTCATTTATGTACCCGCGCACCACTGTCTGCTACATACAGATCACTTCCGCGATTGAGAAAAGTACTAGACACGCCTCCGACTACATGTTACGCCTCCTAGTGCAAGTTACATCTCCTCCTACTACAAGTTACGCCTCCGTCTTGCAGGACGCAGACAGACCCAACTCGCGATGCCGGGTGTATATTTTATTATTCGGGTACTCGATTAGGACCAGGTTCGGGTACTCGGTTAGAAAATTACTCGAAATGCCCATCCCTACCGTCAATGTGTCCGTTCTCGCAGCTTCCTTCGAGTTGCTCAGAATAAGTAGGTCGATCGAGGTAGAAGAGAACCCTCTTTCCCTGACACCTGAGCGGCCCCAACGCTGCCCCACACACAAAGGTGCGCGGGGCCAGGGAGAATGCAGGCATGCAAACTGGCTCGGGGTGGAAAAAGGTAAGAATGATACGTGAGCTGAGAAAAACACAGACCCAGGGTTTGTGACGCAAATAAGCTGCAATATCTGCACATAGCCACAAGGAAGCAGCACCAAACATATACGCTGTAATAACTGCACGTAAACAACAAGGGGAGCAGGACCAAACATATAAACTGTAATAACTGCTCATGGCCACAAGCGGGCAGCATCATCACACATTTGAGGAAGCCGGAGGCGGGCTCTCAAAACCATAGCCAATCAGAGCACGTAATACGTCAAATAGGCCACGCCTACTCCATATGTATACAGAGCAGGACCCAGGAGAGGTGAGAGAGATTCTCTAGACTAGAGGCAGGGCAACCTCCGACGCTCTGTTAAGCGTTGCTTTGCGCGTGAATGTCCTATTCCCCTCCTTTTGGTTCATTGTTACCATACCGAAACAATGCCAAATAAAGTGAGTTAGAATTGATCCTGATTCGAGTACCCTTTCTAAATAACGCAACAGGTTATACTCAGGGGAGTTTTCCTTTTAAAAAATTAAAGCTACTAAATGCAATTTTTTTATTACTTTTTAATGTATTAGGTTAGTCACAAGCTAAAAAATTACAGGACTGCACACAATTACGAACAAAGTATTAATTTATTATGTGCAAGGGCAGCCCCAATAGGTATATGTTACAAAGTTAATACTCTCCAAGAAGGATATTGAAAAGAAAAAAAGAGGTGGGAGGACAGGGCAATAGGAGTATGCTCTGTGTGTATTTGACTGTTTTAGGGAATGGCACCGAATGTTGATATTTTCATGTTTCCACTTCTGGGGTCAAGGATTTCATTCATTAGGCTGAAAGACGATTCAACTCTGGGTCCATGAAAGACGGAGAGGGCACATTTTACCTGGGTAGGAGGGCTGGGTACTTAGATCCATTGTCAACAACATGACCCCACCACTCCACCATGTTATCCCCCTCCTTGAACGTGGGCACGTTAAGATCAATCTTGTACAGTAGGATTTCTTTGTGGATGTCCTTGACAGCTGGTAAAAGGTGGTCTAGCATTCCACCCAACCACTTCAGCTGGATGGTTGCCTGTGAGTGGCCTCTTAGAAAACAGGGCAATCAGTGTCTGGCTGGACATTGGACGTTTTTTCTGCATGTAGACAGCAGTGGTGGTGTCTGGCGTCGGCTTAGCTCAGGAGGTAGAGCAGTTGTCTTGTAACCTAAAGGTTGCTAGTTCAATCCCCAGCTCTTCCTAGCTGAGTGTTGATGTGTCCCTGAGCAAGACACTTAACCCTAATTGCTCCTGACGAGCTGGCTGTCGCCTTGCATGGTTGACTCTGCCGTCGGTATGTCAATGTGTGTATTAAACGATGTTAGTCACTTTGGATAAAAGCGTCTGCTAAATGCCCTAAATGTAAATGGTGGTGTAGGCTGTTCTGACTTGTTTCAGGAATGGCTCTAGCAGCTGAAACATAGTACACCACAAAACAAACAATTACTATATATCTCAAAAAAAACAATCAGGAAAAAAACGGAATGTGTCTACTTCCTGTCCAACATAGAAATCCCTGGCTGGCAGCAGCATGTTATCCACCAGCACCATCTCTCCCAGAGCCCTGGGAGACACTTGTGAGATGTGTTCCCCTTTTATGAAGCAAGCCAAAAAAGCCAGCAACAGCTCAAACTGTTTGTCATGGAGTTTGTGCACCAACGTCTGGCTACCCTGTGTAGGTAAAACAAACTGTTGTTAAATCAAAGAAACACCATTGGTTACACAGTTTCAGTAATGTGTAACAAAAGTAAACACCTACCTGGAAAATCATGTCATATTCCTTCAGGATATCTAATACACCCATGTAAACGCTGAGCTGTAGTAGCGTTGTAGTCTCCTCATGGCACAACTTTCGACAGACCCTTTTTTTCCTGTCTTTCCCTTGCTGTGTCATGCCTGTGAAAAGAGAATCATTAATATGAGTGGCAATAAGGTAGGTATCGCTAACCATGATGTAGATGACTAAATTCTTAAAGTATAATTCACCTTTTTGCTTGAGGTCCTCATGTAGGGTTCTAATTCTGGCCCTTGAAGTCGGATTGACAGTGTACTTTGTGTATATACTTTCAGAGGCTCTTTGTAGAGGTCCTTGTCTTCTGCAGACATAAATCCAAAATAGAGGACCTTGTATGCTGGCAGCATTGCGTAGGTTGCCATGCTAGCATCATATGCAGTGAGCCAATGATTGGATACAAAGCCCCACTGAGGGTTGGAGACAGGGATGTTCAGAATTTGACATACCTTCTTGAGGTACATCACCTGATAAAAAGAGAGATTATGAAAAAGATTTGTAAAAATAAATCAGTTATCTGATGAATGAATGAATTAAAAACTTTCCATTTCTTTTTACCTGATGAACACCACTGATGGTCTGTCTGCAGATCATTGAACAGCTGCTCAAGATAGTAATCAAAGGGCTCTGTAAACTTCTTCGCTGCGTTGCATGTTGACCAAACATGAGTCCATAAGTATGCTTACAAGATGTTTCCATGGTATTTTGTTTTGCTCCAAGAACTCGCAGAGCATCCTCTCTAAGGCAGCGGCGTTCAATTTTAAGACCTCCAGGGACCCCAAATGCTCCACCATCACCTTCCCGAAGTCCTGAAGAGCATGGAGAGGATCTTCAAATCAAGCCAAATGTAAAAGTCGTGAATCAAATGTACAATTATTATAATATAAGATTTAAACTAGAACTTAGTGCAAATAGAATTGGGACAGTGTAATATATTGCAATTAGTGATGTCAGTTTAACGCTTTATTAATGGCGTTAACGCAAACCCATTTTAACAGCGTTTTTTTATCGCAAGATTAACTATTTTTGGCCAAGCAAATGTTTTTGGTTTTTTTCACATGCTGTTGCAACAACTAGAAATGTTAGAACAACTACAACACCACAAACTATACAAGTAGCTCGCAGTTAAGTTACGGTTAATTCAAACGGTCCTACAGCATAACTTCACATTAAAATAATTTAACTGGTTTTCAATAAAATGGAAGTATGTGTAACCGGTGTATTGATAGTTATTTTATATTTCACCAATAATTATTTTATTCCTTTAAATTATTATTTTCCCTTTATTTATAAATGGGTATTTGTTTTGAATGCTTTTAATTTGATACGGTGGGTTGTCCGTAGTCACCTCCTGTTTATTTCGCACCGTCCTCTCCAGTTGGAGAGTTGCCCTGCTGGAAAGAGGTAGGAATGAAGAGTGTTCCCGGTTTATTAATGTTTAGTTATAAAACATGGTCAAAACATAAATCAAACGTAAATAATATTATTATGAGTTTGTGGTTGTTAGTTTCTGACTAAAGGATGCTCTGTTTAGTGGGTAAACATACTTTTACATTCATTTCAGCAGGTGGTTGTTCCTGAGTTATACAAATAGAGATCAACAATACAGAAATCAAGTGAGTAATATTGGAGCAACTTACCATGGAAATCCATGGGAAGCGTGAGAAAATTTGATTTTTCAATGAACGCCTCCACAAGCCAAGCATAGGGCTACACAATGTGTAACCAGTAGCACAGTATAGGCACCAGGGCTATATATGCATTATATTATCAGTCATTAATGTCAGCATTATTTATTTCTTATTTGTAGCACCCCCCACCACCAAAAATGTCAAGGGGAAACACTGATGAGCTCTCTAGACCATGCATGTGTTTGCATCCCTGTATAAACAAAAGTAAGTTTTATAGGGGTGGGTGAAATTGTTATGATCGCAAGCTGTTCTTGTGTCCTCTTCTGTCCTTCAAAGACTACACTGTGGAAGATGATGAGGATGATGATATGGACGAAGGTGACCTTCTGGTGTCTTCTCCAAACATCAGCGACTCCTCAGCGAGAGATGCCAGCCCAGAAGCCAAAAACGCCATTGTCAATGTCGGTCACCCAAACAGACATCATCTCTGGCTCCGTCTGGGTGAGCTCACATGAGAGGTAAGAATCTGTTCTACTCAAACCCCTACCAAGTGACTGATTATCTGCTATTCAAAAAAAATATGATGATAAGCAATGGGTGTATGAAATTATGCTATATGTAAAATATGCTCATTAAAATAAGAATAACATTGCAGTTTCATTCTTCTTTTCATTCTTCATCAGTCAAAGGGCCAGATGAAGTCGTGGAAAGGTACAAACACGTGCTGAAAACATTTAAGCGTGTGCGCACCATGACGGAGGCATTCAATATCAACCACGTGGACCGGGGGACCATAAAAATGACTGCTCCAATCGCGTAACTAAAGCTTGCAGACCCTGACACGTTCCTGACCTTAAACTACAACTCTGCAAGCGAAACATTGCCTCAGTTCGCCAAGAAGTGTGCATCCCACATCAAAACCGGAAAAAAGGGCTATCGTCGAGGACATAAAGTCCAAGGGAAAACTTCTTCCCTTGCTTATTCAATATTAACGTGCTTAGAATTAGGAATAACTTGCATACTGTACTCACTCACTCACTCACTCACAACCTAGCTAGGTCACACACACACACACACACACACACACACACACACACACACACACACACACACACACACACACACACACACACACACACACACACACACACACACACACACACACACACGCGCGCGCGCGCACAAGCACACGCACACGCACACACCACAAGATAAGGTTGTTCCAGGGGTCACATTACATGGCCTTTTTCCCACTGGGTCCTCTCCCCCTCTCTACCTCTACCTTTCTCTCTCATTCTCACACTTCTCTCTCACTCCCTCTCTCATTCTCCCCCTCGCTCTTCCCTCTCTCCCCCTCTCTCTCCCTCTAACTTTCTCTCTGATTCTCACTCTTCTCTCTCTCACTCCCTCTCTCATTCTCCCCCTCGCTCTTCTCTCTCTCCCCCTCACTCTTCTCTCTCTCTCCCCTCTGCCTTTCTCTCATTCCCGCCCATGCGCGTGTCTCTCCCAGCCAGAAGCTGTAAAGTTACGTCCCTTATGTTGAATTTGTGAAGATTTGTTTTGGTTTCTTTCCGCCTTTTTAAGTGTACATATTATGTTTTGTTACTGTTTCCTAGTGGATGCTTTTCTTTGATTTGAAAATGTTAAATAAAGTTCTTGATTGATGTGTGTGTTGGTGTGTGTGTGTGTGTGGTGTGTGTTTGTGTGTGTGTGGTGTGTGTGTGTGTGTGTGTGTGTGTGTGTGTGTGTGTGTGTGTGTGTGTGTGTGTGATTTGATTTATTTTGGAATAGAGAACATCTCCAAGGGTTAAAAATACTGAACATGACAGTGCATGCATCTTAATTCTTTACCTATCACGTATTTCCTCCCTTATGGTGAGTGACAGGAACATATACTTAACACAATGGCTTAAATATTGTGGCATAAGAAAGACAATGTCATACCCACTTTCTATTTTAAAGCATTTATGAGCGACAGAGATAAAAAACACACTACAAAGATATGTGTGGTAAGAGGGGTTTAGTAACTATTCATGATTTTGCTAACATTTATAAGGACCTACTAAATTTTTGTCTGTTCAGATCATAATTCATGGTCAACCTATGCTCCTTAATTCACCATCAATTATCTGTAATTAGAGGTTCACTCAGTCCACCATTTGAGAGTACCGTTAGTCGGTTCATATTGGTCTAGAATATGGTCATGTGAGTACAGGTCTGCATTAGTAATCTATAATGTGATAAATAAAGGGCTAAGTGCATCGTGCTAGATATCTCATGGTTAGTCTAGTGCTTGTTGTTTCAATAATTAATATGATGTATCTTGATTTAAAGTGTATACCTAAAATTGAATAGTAGGGTGGTTACAGCTTAGCTGGTGAAATATGTGCACCTTTCATGATCCATTATGCGAGCCCTATTCACTTGCCTGATTCCTAATCGCTCCGCTACAAACAAGCATTTTGTCTATGAGCAACTGCATAAGACCACGTTTTATAACTACATGCGCACAGGCCATCATCGAAGCTAGCAGAAAACCCATGTATTTGCTTGTGGTCTGACGACTAACTGAATCAAGTGTATGGCTTGCCTGGACTAGGAAATCTGGTTCGGCTGTTCAACGTTGCGCATGTATCATATTTTTATCAAAATAATATGGGAGCTTCTTCAGGCAAAATGAAAAATAATTTTGGCTGAAGAAGACCCAATAGGGTCGACACTTTGCTGTTTATTTTTTGTGGCATCGTATTACATAACATTTAAAAATATATAATATAATATAATAATAAAATAAAAGTCTCCTGAAATAAATTTGAGATATAACTTTGTCCCATATATGAATGGACCTTATCTTATTGGACTGAATAATTCAAAATAATGGCAGAACAGACGATCGTATAAACACCCTTGAGCGTGATTTATTGTTAGTGTTTACTCACTGTATTAACATTAAAATTGGGAGAAATGAATAAGTCAAAAGTCTTTATTTCTTGGCCTACCAGCCAAACTGTATTTTTCTTTATACTTGTCTT
>OLKM01004808.1:0-19933 GCA_900291075.1 Melanogrammus aeglefinus | reverse complement strand
GTTCCCCGCTTCAGGCCGTTTTTTAAGCCTCAGGAAAATTATTCTGTATTAAATGCTCCGCTTACTCATTGCAGATCACGCCTCGACGGTTTCCCTCCAGCCGGGGCCAGTGTAAATCCACACGATGAAAATGAAAGATATTGATAAATCAGAGCTTTGCTGTTGGACCGCATGCTAGAGCGCTCGGGGAATTGGCTGCAAAGGAAGAGCACATTACTTTGAATAATGATTTGTTTACACCCGGTTGGTGTTCATTTGTAAGAGTTAGTTTTAAAGTTTTCCTGAGATACAGTTTGTTAACAGCATGGTACAACTCCATTATCAAATAATAAAACACTGATAGTATAACTGGGCCATTTTCAATTTTCAACATACAGTGTAATAGACGCCACAACACAGGCACAACACTAATTTAGTATACATAGATAGCCTACAATACCAGGTATTGTACAGCGATGTGCTAGATCTTGGCCCGATAAAACATTAAGGTGGGGTCTGTGTTGTCTAAATGTTCACTTGATGTCATTAATTGTTGGTAATATTTTCGCGAACGGCCACAAATACCGAACCTCCATCAGGTTTCTCCAGTGGGGAACTTGTTTACCCCTCAGAGCTAGAGCAACAGCAACACCCGCACACAAGTCTTAAGGGTTATTCCGCTCGTTGTAAAAATTGATTTGAGGAGTTTTGTATGATACGAGTTTGAAACATTCGATTTTGAGGCACAAAAAATGCATATAGACGCTTACTTCAGTTTGCTGTTTTTAGCTGATTCTATCAAAAATGCTATAAACATGGAACGAAGGGCAGTTGGTTATGTCAAAAACTACAATCGCTAGTTTAACCCACTTAAAAGGCTCGAAGTAGCCTATTATTTTTTTATGGTAGTATAATAAGTTTAACATATAAAACAAAGGCAAATTGAGAAAACTTTGTAAGTGTACAGCGATTGTGTATTATTTATTAAAAATGACATTTAATACACACTACAATGGACCATCAGATCCCCATCACGCCATTTGCGTTTTAAGACTCGATAGGCTAGACTGACAAACACAGAGTTCGTGTATGATCCGTCAGCAACACCGTAAGCTCTGTGTTCGCCAATCTGCCTTATCGAGCCTTAAAAACAAAATGCGGCGACGGCGGCCCGGATGTGCTTAATGATGGTATCTGTGGTGTATAAAATGTCCTTTTTAAATAAACAATCTGTACACTTACAAAGTTCTCAATGCTCGTTTTATAATATTTAACGACCCCTGTATCATATACTTACCAACGAGTGTCGAGCATAACGTTTCGCCTCTTTAAGTGGTTCAAAATAGCGATTAGTTTTCTTTACATAACCACTAGCCCCATGTGGTTGCCAAGTCTTATAGGGTTCGATGAATCGAGCTAAAAAACAGACAACTGAAGAAAGCGTCTACATGCGTTTTTTGTGTTCCAAAATGAACGTTTCCACTCGTCATCATACAAAACATATCCCAAATCCATTTTACACCGGAATTACCCTTTAACTGTACACTATCGTCTCCTTCCTAATGGACCAGCTGCTGACTGCCAGCTGATTGGAGAACAGCAAGGCGAAACGGCTAGTGGACTAAATGCATCCATAAATGTACTCGACTCTTGACAAGAGAAGGCATCACGTGAAACCAGCATGGGCCGTGTATTTTATTAGGGAATTAGGAAAATAAGTGGTTAGCAAAGACTAATCTGCTGAAGGCCTAGCATCTCAAGTTCCTACTGATCGTGTTAATGGGGGGGGGGTCACTGGTGATGCGTTCACAGAAATAACAAAACAATACATTTCAAGATTAATAAATAAATAGAGGAGCCCAAAGTGCCCTGACAGGTTTCTATTTATAAAAGGAAAATGTGACAACAGGAAAATAACACAAAACGTATTCCACTTTTCTTATCTCTGGGAAATGTAAAATTAGCTACGGGCCGGGAATAAATTGACGCACTTGCACACACAATGCATTATCCCCCCCAAACGAATACAGGGGAAAAGTCGTGGCTCTGCAAAGCAGAATGCCACCGTCTCCCCTTTCATGCATTAAAATGCTCAATATTCTTGAAAGCCGACATAGGCGAAATTGCTCACAAATAGATCGCTGCAGCCCTAATTGCTGTGAAGAAAATGCTCCACCGGTTGGTCAGCAGCTCACAACTTCGCTATGTCCATGGAGAGGAGGAATAGGGAAATGTGTGAGTAGAAGTCAGCGTGGAATGTTTCACCTGACAGTAAAAAAACAACAACATTCTATAATACATGTTCTGTCGTTTCCTTACCTTTGCAGATAATTTTACTATTGTTGCAATATAATATCATGTTTTTTTTTAAAGAGGAAAAAAATGATGGTGGAAATGGTTTTTCGCAAGGTGGCTTTGTGGGGAGAGAGGCAAGGCATCACGCTGATTGGATATGGATGTAGTAACTGCGGGCATACTCCCAGCAGGTGAGATAAGGGAGGTGCTCAGATTCTCCAGAGACCTTTCTATTGTGCATTGCAAACTGGGGAGCTCCCGGTGGCCCAGTGCCTGTTACTGTAGACTCGAGCACAGCGCTGAAGGGTTTTCCACCGCGCCGTACAGTACGTTTGACGGAGGACGGGTGGCTGGAGAGATGCAGCTACTTGTTTTAGGGAGCAACACCCAACATGCATGGATTACGCAGCCCGGCGCGTAAGTGACAATTGTGGATTTAATACTCTCACCGATGCAGGACTGCAGTGAGTATTGGATCATAAGACTATATGTGGACAATGAGTAGAATCTTTGGTGGAGTGTCTTGTTTTGTCTAGATAGGAAGACCGGATGTAGGACAGCGCGTTATGGTGGCGTGCGTTACTGTTAGGAATGCCGTACTGTTATAGCGATGGCTTTAAGGGATATGTCCCTTTTCCGGAATGTACAACCAAATGTATGTATTACAGTATATATTTGTAAAGATCCAAATAGATGTAATGCATGAGAAACACATGGAATACCTCCAGAGTAATTACTGTTGTGGGAGTTAATATGTGTACTGTTTCTAATATTCATTTCAGAAAATAGAAAATAAACAATCCCTTCTGTGATTTTTCAACCTGTTTTCCCATCATTCTTGAGCAGGTGACTAATGCTGCAACACTTTTCTGAATGTGCTCCTGCATTGACCGAGAGCACTTCAGCCACCACAGCCACAGAAAGGGCTGCATTGTAACCTTAGGGGCAGTAGTGCCCTGTCAACGCACATCCTGTAAAAGTGCTTGTTTGGCCATTGACAGGCTAAGGTTGTTGAATGTCTGACAACATTATGGGTAAAATCAGGTCAGTAGGCCTACAAGCACTTTCATAGGACGTACACATCGATGGGGTGCTATTGCCAACACGGGTTACATTGCACCCTCTGCGGCTGCAATGGCTGACTCCGTCTCACTCAATGCCGGACCAATTTAAAAAATTCATGTCCGCATTTGTCACCGGACCAAAAATGATGATAAAATATGGTCCAGTTTGACGAAATCCCGAAGTTCTCCTCTAACCTACATATGACTAACACAACTGAAACGGAAACTCACAATGAAGTGAGAGTCGCACTGTTGATCATATATTCCAAATCCACGCTCCTTAAATTAATGATTTATATTTTTTCTCATTCTTTGCACCACTACCCCTAATGACTGTCATTTTCAAACACGTTCAAAAGTGTGATACTGATTTCCTCTTCTTCTCCCCCCGTGAGTAATTGACTCGCTCCGTGCGCACTGGCCGCGCGAGCACACAGACGCCCCGTGCCTCCTGTTCCGACCGCGCGCACATCGCCGAGATCGAGTGTGGCGCTGACATCTTACCACGTAACCATGGTTACCTCACCCATACGCCGTCCTCGCAAGCACCTATCAACCCCCTCCACTTCCTTCCCACCCACCCACCCCCCCCCCCCCATCCCCGCCTCCCTCCCTCACCCGCAAAAATAAAAAGGGAAAGATAAAAACACTACAGTAAAGTCAACGACAATCACAGCAGCAGCAGACACGCTTTTCGCAGTTCCATTTCTAACCTTGTTGTCGTGTTGCCGCTCGTAATTTTTGTGTGTTGTCGTCCCCCCCCTCCCGTCCGCCCCCTCCCCCACCACACACACACACCCACCATCGCTGAACCCAAGACACGAAAATGTGTCGCTAGCGTCATATTGCGAGGAGATAAGAGAGACACAGTTGCCTAATTGCCGTAAGACTCCCGAATGTGAGGCGCCATCTGATCTGAATGGGATTTGTGCTCCTCTTGTTTCTGTGCGCAGCTTCCTCTGTGCCGAATCAGCCTCTGGTCCCCGCAGCGCTATTGAAAGCTGCTTGGTTCCACGTCTACAGCTCCACGCGTCACACACCTGCAAGTCACACAAACGCAAACAAACATTTGTAACCACTTGTTGTCTTTAAATTACAGGTGACAGCTTGCACAAAAACTCAAGGTTGATCATTGTTTTGTTTTTATTTTTTTTTATTGTGCACTTTAGGACCGGCAATGTAACAAACCCGCGATCACTGGATTCTTCTTTTTGATTGTAACTAATAGCTCACTCACTGTTAGGGGTCACTGCGGTTTAACATGAGATCAGGGCTCATCAGACGTTACCCGCGACTGCTACGATGGATTACATACTGTGTGTGTTAATGTGATTTCTGGTGGAATCTTTAATGGCTAATTGCACACGGGGTAGCATTCACAGTTCAGGGCACATTTGATGAGGAACAATAGAGCATACCACTTAACAACTTGTTCAGGTTTAACAAACAGGGAGAGAAAGAAAACCTCCAATAGTAATTATATTGCAAAGATGTGAAGACAGGTTCAGTACAAGGGTACAATTTTAGGGTTAGGGTGATTTTAGGTCTAAAAAATAAAATAAAAAGTAAAATTCTTTCTTTCTTATTTTCCTTTTAGTTAACCAGGATTCAAATCTTTTTCCAAGGGATACCTGGGGAAGATAGTACACCGGTTCAATCACAAGGTTACACAATTGAGACACAGACACAGAGCCATTAAGTCAAATAGAGCAAGATAGACAACAGAAGCATTGCATAAAAACCCAGTTTAGCAATAGCAATTACACTCTTCAATTACACTGCTTTTTATCAGAGCTTTGAACTCTCCCAGGGACACATTCATTAAGATGTAGTGTGTTCAGGAGGTTAATCCATGACCAGGTTGCAAAATAGCAGAAAGCTGCTGTACAAAGTTCCCCGTGTACCCCTAGGGCCCTCCAGCAGCTGCCTATTCCAGGGAAAATCACAACAGTTTAAAAGCAATGCTTCTTCTTTTTTTCTTTTCAATAACTGTGCCTATAAGCCTATTTTTTTCAGGTTCTCTGACAATAATAACTCCAATTATAGTGTGGAATTGAATGAATACAAGTCTTAAACCCTGTGGATTTCCAGAACCTCAGCATGCATTATTAGAGCGGTTGGGTGCTGTAACGCCACTGTTGCACAATAGGAATTGACTGACCTGTTTTTTTTCCAGAGAGACGCTTTAATATCCTTTTTTTTTTGTTAAGGGTACATCTATGCCTCATTTATGAGATCCTCAGCTGGGCAGCCCACCAAACAAAAGTATCGAGTTAAAGGAGAATTTTCAACGTGCAATAAAGTCAAAACAATTGTTGCATATAGTGTGGTTGATATTTCAGTCCAATAAGTTCATCATGACTCCTGATGAGTAATAGTTAAATGATAGTGCCAGGCTAACAAGTGAGGAATATTTAATAATTTTCACAATATCAGCTCATGTTGGGATATGTGATTAACGTCTAGGCAAACAAATTATAATTATCATATAATTATCAACACTATTCTGTCAGCAATTCACAAGTAATCATGGTTGAACACTTTATATTTTTCCTCAAGGCTGTTTGGGATTCTGCTCATGCATTCTAAACAAAATACGTCATTTTAATGGAGGCCTGTGACAAGCCTACACAAAGAAATGACGACAGGCCGCTCCGATGTCTAAATGGTTGTTTCATTTTTCTTGTTCAATAATGTGTCATTAAATGGGTAAGCAAACCCCCATTTTAGCAAGAAGTCTTCTGCCTAATGGCCGGCTCAGACTACACGATTTCAGCCCCATTTTGCCCCGATTCTTTCGTCGCAGACAAATTTGCGAATCGTACACGATTTTTGACAGGTCGGCGACGAGAGGAGGTCTTGTAATGTGACATGCTTGCGATCTGCGACGTTTTCGTCTGCGACGTTCGAAAGCCCCAGGACGAAAAGTTTAGCATGTCAGAATTTTTGGGAGAATCGCATGACGTAGCTATCATGAGGGAACCACGCCCCCAGTTGCGTGAGGGAACCCTACGAACAGCTGGAGCTCAGTGTTTACCAACTGACTTTACTGCACTACGCTGAGTACACAGTAACTACTACAAAAAATGAATGCGATCAATAGCAAGAAGAACAATGATTATGAAGAAAACAAGAGAAAATTAAACAACATAATGGAGACAACTTTGGTTGAAATGCAGCAGTATATTTACATCGCATGTCACTCGCCACGCAACTACTGTCAGGAGTTGCTGCATTGAGCAGATATAAAAACTACTGGAACCTTTATGACAAAAATGTAAAAAACATTTATGTCAGTTCTAAACCTTTGATTTTCTAAATATCTTGTAAACGTGAGTGATACAAAGTAAAGAGCATCGCACCCTAGAATCGTGTAGTGTGGCCGGTCTTCCGACGAGACAACGCCCGATTTCCTGGCTCTGGGATCGTATAGTGTGACATGTTAAATCATGGAGGGATGTCTGAGAATCGTGTAGTCTGAGCCGGCCATAAGAGTTTTAAAGGTCTCACGACATGCCACCAGGTGTGGTGTGATTAGCAGTTACAAGCCGTTTTGGAAATCTGCCCCTTTATGACATCACAGGCGGGCGTGTCCACCTCGATGTGTGACGGATAGATGAGCAACGTTTGCTACAGTCCCCTGGCTAGTCGGGTAGACTGATCTATCCAGCACACATCACAGGTGGACACGCCCACCTGTGATGTCATAAGACGCAGATTTCCAAAACGGCCTGTAACGGCTAATCCCACCTCACCTGGTGTCCTGTCATGGGACCTTAAAACATTAAATCCGTGCATTAGTGACAATCATAAGGTTTTACCCACACAGACACATTGTGTTCCAATGGGGCAATGGTCGAGTGGCGTTCTATTGGCTGCGAGCTAGGGTGCGCAGCCAATAGAAAACCACCACTCTTTACAAAAGATTTCCCCCCGTCAACAACTTTACACATTTGTGTCAAGATAGAATAACACAAGAATTGTCGACGCAACCGTTTTCGATTGAGAAAATATATTTGGGAGGTCATGAGCAAACAATTGCCTCAGAACATTGGGGAAACATAAACTGAATATCTAAACTCCACCCAAACCTCGAGGGCTGAGGAACACCAGAGGAGAGGTGAATTAAAACCACTCGTTATAACACGCCAAATCTGGTTCTACCTCTCTGGCTGTCAGAATTACCTTCTGATTGATGTAGGGCCAAATATCATATAACTGTTATGTGTCTAGCTAAAATTTGAATATTACATCGTCATTGCCTACTCTTACATAATAATACTCATGTATTTCCTCCATCAGGTATATCTAATATTTCTTCCATCCGTAGAGGAATTATAATGTGAATGTAGGCCGATGATACCTCTTCTTTCTCCCACAGAGACTATGAATGAACGTTTGTTGAGAGTTTAATTAGAGTGAAATGTTTACCCTTTACTATTTGCACATTATTTAACCAAAGATGTTCTAATATGAAGACACTCTACCCGGCTGAATGTTTTGACGCACACACCAGGGATGAAATTGAGCTAGTTCTCAACTACATTCACTTATCAAGCACTGCTGTCTCCTTCATCTGAGAACTTTCTTAAGGTTAGCGCGATATGTACCTTAGCTGCAGAACATGCTTTATTCAAACGACGGCTATTTAAAGAGCACAGAGGAGCATCACCGCCTCTGCGAGCTGATTCTCTTGGGGTGCAGTCTCAGGGAAGGTGGGGCTGCTCTCCTAAAGGAGGTCAAATCACATCCATCAATTGTGTATCAGCAAATAACGGTGTATTCACAATAACCCCTGGATTGTTTCGAAGAAAGCGAATTGCCCACGCACAGCTGGTTTGGATGGAGGTTGTCATTTTAGAGCATTAAACTCAGTTTCCCCCGATTCATTCCCACACTCTCAAGCACTCTCCCAATGGTGCTAAACATGGCATTGCAGTCTTTTTCCAGTCGCATTACAGCGTGGCATAGCTCTCCCGCTATAATGGCGGCGGTTGAACGCTGGACACATGCAACAGAATATTTATAATCCAAGAACATCAATTGCTATCAATATGTGATCGTCAAAAGTGAGCAATTTTGTTCAATTACTTTACATTTTCGTATTTCTATACCCTTCCGTTAGGTCACTATGAAGCTTGAACAGCTCCTCCTCCACATTTGTACGGAGTAATAGTCCTCCAGCGATAGCCGTCGAAGCATTTCCATCTCCATATCCCTTGGCGCTCCCTTCAGTTATTATGTTGTAGCTTTTGCATTTGTTTTTAGGCTTTTGGATTTATCTTGTCGATTCTGCATGTGGGTTGTGGCTGTTGCATTTGTGTAATGTTTTGGAGATGCAGTTTGTAAGATGCTTCTCAGCTGTCATACTTTGGACCTCAGCGAATACTTATTAGTATACATAACTACTTTTTAGTGTACACGTTTCTATGGGAGATGAAGGTTGCAAGCAATATATGCCTTATATTCTCTGCATATACCGACATATCTTTTTTATGATATACACTTGGACATATTTTCCCTGCATCCTTCTTATCCATGGTTAAATAGGTCTCAGTTCTCTCTGAGGTTGGCAAAAAAATATAGTAAAGAATTATATATGTGAGGAATACTTTTTTATGAGTGAAGTTGGCTGATAAAAACGAGACCCCGAAAGGGTTGAAAAGGTAGAAAAAAAAGATATTGAGAATCTAGCAAGGAACTTTTACTGATTGAGTTAGAAAAAGCTACAAAACTAGGGAAAATCCACACCGATGTCATCTCTGTGTGTCTTCACAGCAAGGGATTAAAAATAATTAATTCAGTGAAAAAAAAAACGATCATCTGTGAATTATACCACCTATAACACACAGCCACTTCAAACAAACCTGACAAAACCACTACCCTGCAAGACACACATCCCCACACACACACACACACACACACACACACACACACACACACACACACACACACACACACACACACCACACACACAACACAACACACACACACACACACACACACACACCACCACACACACACAGGGGAACGCTGACACTTTCACAACAGCGGCCACCATATTAGGTCACGGCCTATATCCATACCTTAATGTAACGCCATTATTCAGAGGGACGTCTGTCCACGCAGGCCTCACAGGACAGTGGCGCATGCGCGTGTGTGCGTGTGCGTGTGCGTGCGTGCCGTGGCGGTGTGACTGCCGAATGATGTATCACCCGTCACCCATCAGCACCTCCTAAGGAATCAACGCCGTGCCGAGAGCAGCCCCCGCCTCGCACCGCTGACAAACACTCACCTTGGAGCGAGCGCAGAAGAAGAGGCAGCGGGGGAAAAAAGGCATGGCGCACAGGTGACGCACACGCACCACGCACGCACGCACGCACGCACCCGCACGCACGCACGCACGCACGCACGCACGCACGCACGCACACACAGTGCCACACGCACCGTACCAAGCGTCTGACTCTCCATCCCGCCAGTGTTGCGTCGTGGCACCTGTCATCTCTACTATGTCAAACTTCATTAAAGGACCGGCTGCTGGCGTGGGGGTGGTGGTTGGGGGTGGCGGGGCTTGTTCGGTGGAATCCTGATGCCAAGGCAGGAGGCAGGTGGCCGGGGAAATGAACATCAACCTTGTCCTCCTCTCTGTCTCCGTCCCCCCCCCCCCCCCCACCTCTCCCTGGGCCCCCCTGAAACAGTCTGTGAGGTCGCGACGTCAGTCCCTTCTGAACGACGGAGCCTCTGTCACTGAACCGCCACGACGCACTCACAGCCAACGAGAATGTGTATTGTGTTGTTTGTAACGTCGGGCCCAATGGGAGGCCTATACCCTCGGTGCTTGTAGCCACGGTGATCACCGTGCCTCCCCACGAGTCAAGGCCATACTCAAGCTGCTTCCGCGTCCATGAAGGGTTGAGTCTATCGTCCACGTTGCTGCTGTGTTTATTGTTACTGTGTTGGCAGATGCTGCCAGCGATCAATGGATTTGTTTATCTTTTCAGTCCAACCGTCATTGCGGACAATGTTCTGTATAATATAGTGAGAATCCACAGTTTCATTTCAGCAATTGCTCACAGAGTATAAATCAGCCAATACTTGGCAAATTTAGCTCATTTCAGAAATAAATGACAAACTAATTTCAAAACACGTCAAACAATTAGGGCAATATTACTACACGATTAATGTTAATTTTAAAGGTTTAATTACATTTTAATACATGAAATATTAAGCACAAACCTAATCGTCTTAACGTCACACAAACTTTTTGTCAGTTTCTTTGCCTTTTAGTCACTTTATATTATTTGTATTAGGTGTTGAAGGAAAACAGCCCTGCTATTGATTCAGACTAATCTTCCACAGATTGCAGATAGGCACCCATGTTCTCCCCGTCCCTGATCCATGCAGATTGAAAATGATCAGTTCCTTTGAGGGACGACAGAGATGGATGACGGAGACATTTCGTTGGTTATTGAAACAAGCTTTGTAGGATAAATATTGAAATTCCAGCCGGGTGCTCAGATTAATCAAAAGCATTTCCACCGTTTCCCCCCCCCCTCTTCCTAAGTGGACAGAATAGAAAGAGTGACCACACAGGCTCTGAAACCACAACAGATTACGTTTCCTATTGGCATCGTGGCAGATTCTCTACACTATTTAGTATTTAGTCGGTTAGCAGATGCTTGTATCCAAAGCGACTGACAGTCCTTATTAATTTTCTTAGATGCATTGAATTAAAAGAATAAATGAGGGAGGCACACTTTCCTTCGGGAGTCAAACCCCCTCACCCCTTAGACGCCCCTGATATCCTGCTAACATCATTCTCATTTCAGATAGCACTTGTGGATTATATTCTCATTTCAATTGGGGGCTGAATGGGCGCGAGACTATTAAGATAGCTCAGGGGGGGGGGGGGGGGGGGGGGCTTTAGACTTCAAGGTCGGGCGGCTAGCTCTCATTATTTACGACCCCCTCACTCTACCTGTCAAATCAGGTGCAGCTCCCCAGTGCTGCCTTTGTGCCAGCAAGCAACACAACCCCAACGCCGGGTAACAACCCCATTCAGTCGGCCCAAGTCAAGCTCTGACACACACACACACACACACACACACACACACACACACACACACACACACACACACACACACACACACACACACACACACACACACACACACACACACACACACACACACACACACCGGCGTGAGTGACCTTGATGGGCGAACACACCGCCAACGTCGGTTGGTCGTTCCTGAGATAACATGAAGCGGGAAGAAAACATTTTCCTAGAAAATGTGCTGTTGACACGTTTAATTATGCGTGTGTTTCTGTCATCCGCTGGATGGAGTGGATGTCCTTCAGCGGCTGACACCGATGCGGTGTGCTGAAAGCCGACTCCAGGTGTTTCGGCGCTGGCTTCGTCGAGGGCCATAATTACCCATGACAGGGCCTCACTCCGTGGGAGACAGCACCGGCAGGGGAGGAGGACAGGGTCTGACAGCAGACTGAGGCGGACTGGGGATGCCAACACACACCCTGAACACATGCGTCTGAGTCCTGCTTGGCTCCCGCGGCCATGGTCTGCTGAGTTTGACCATGACTAATAGAGGCTAAAGTAGGGGTATACAGACCCCGGGTCAGCACCCTGAAGTGGGCTGCAGCTGTAGAACCACGTGGGTTGCAAGATGTACATCGTGTCTTGATATACACACATTTACATTTACATCTAGGGCATTTAGCGGATGCTTTTATCCAAAGTGGCTTGCAATAAGTACATTTTTCAGAAGAAAGAGAAACAACAGTATGTCAGTACAGCAAGGATGTTTATACAACAAGTGGCAAGCACTTACAATTGTTAGGTAAATATATATCTCCATATACAACAAAGATAGCTAGAATAAGATGCTAAACAATGCATTCACACAATGCTTATTTCTTTAGGGCCAGGATGTACAATATAGGCTACAATAAGTAAGGGGGGAGGCTATGCAGAGCATAGACTTTGAACAAGTGGGTCTTGATTATTTTGCGGAGGCTGGTGATGACATACAGGTATCATCTATCTAATTCGATCATTTGTATAAACAGAAAAGGGGAATATTGCATTGATGAACGATATACAATGTTCTGGGGTCTAACATCGAAATGGTCTTGGATGGTATAGAGAATGATGGCTGTGAGATTGTACCTACACAACTCAACATACGCAATATTATTTTGTTTAAACTAGGGTGCAATCACAGCAATGTTGTGCAATGCTGTGCAATCACACTTTGCCGGATTTCCAGCATCCAGCAACAAAAGCGCTGTGCTAGTGAAAACTTCTTTCGAAAAAGACTGAGATAGGGACACATTTTGTTTTTAAGTAACGAAACTTGCCGCATCAGGGCGAAAACATCAACGTCAGTGTGTTTTCAAACTGTATGTTTCCACCAAAGTGCCACTCCACTTAACCGCCGACTTCTGTCTCACAAGAAGAAGAAAAAACCCATCTCTGTGCGGGAACGCTCGCCCGCCTGCTCTCTCGCTCTCGAGAAGCTCAAACCGGGCTTGTAAATGACGTCTGGAGATTACCTGGGTTTAGTGATTCAGACAGAAACCCCGGTCTCTGTTTATGGGTTCGCTGAAATCCGAGCAAATATATGCTCCGGGAGCGTTTCATTAAACTGGGAGTGTTGAACAGCTGTTATAAGGCCTCACGACGGCACCTTCTGTAGATAAAGCAAAGCCAGGGTCTTAGTACGCTGAGCCTCCCACACTAATGTCCTCCAGGACTTCTGTATTCATCCCCGTTTCTTGCTGCTTTTTGCGTCTGCGCCATTATGAAGCGTCTCGTCTAATTATGGCCAGCGCCGGATGACCGATTTCCTCCTTCATTACTCTTCTCCTGCTTTTTATTTGAGGTGAGCGAGATTTGTCCGGTGCTTAACTCTTGGTGCCGCTACCGGGGAATGCAGAATGCGTGGTTTGCCTCGGTGAGAACTGAAGAAGTGCATGAGGTGGTTGTTTGACATTTTCCCTGCAGTATTTCAGGGAGTTCGTTATTAGCGCACCGAAGAATAAAATCAGCGAATCATCTTGAATAGAAATTGAAGAGAGACGGGGTGCCAACATATTTTTCACACTTTGCCATATGAAACACACAAACATGCACACACACATACCCACACGTAGAAACAAACAGGTCTGCGCACACACAAACACAAACATACCCATCAATATACTGTATTTATGGATATTTCATAAAAACTAAGTCCCTTAAAAAATCTCTAGTTCCATGTTACTTGCAGAACAGTAGGCTTACTTTACATAAACACACACACACACACACACACACACACACACACACACACACACACACACACACACACACACACACACACACACACACACACACACACACACACACACACACACACACACAACCCTACCAACCAGAGAATCGATGGCTTTGATACTGAGCGACTCTAGTCCCCGGACACATGACCTGTGTCCGGGGACCTGTCTTCTTTTGTTGATCCACTGAGTGATTAGTGTACCGGCCTTGATCCACACTCTCCATAGTCTACTATTGATTCCCGGTGTTGGATGCACTGGTTCCCTCGTCAATAGCTTTGTTATGCTGTGCTCTATATCTTTTCCCCACACCTCCTCACCCAATATTTACTGTCAGAAATGGTTCATGTAAAGCCTACCACTGTTAGTAGAACTTAATTGATTTTTAACAGATTAAGCTTGGAAAATATTGCTCAGCAATCAGGGCCCTAGGCTTATGTGTGTGTCTGTGTGTGTGTGTGTGTGTGTGTGGTGTGTGTGTGTGTGGCGTGTGTGTTGAGTGTGGACTGTTATTGGTGTTGTATGTCTATATTATGTTATTCTTAGGTATGCCTTATGTCTGGTGCTACATCCTTGACAGCTGTTAAGTGCCATGCTGTTGTATTCATAGCAGCGGTCGATAGACATCTCTTCTGTGCACGTTTTTTGGAACAAATAAATGCTGGCTTGTTTCTTCAGCTCTGCTGCATTTCTTAAAGGTTTGCAAAACATCCTAAGACACAACCAGCTGCTGTGGCTAAGGCTAACAGCAATCGCCTAGAATAGGCGTGAAACACTGTTTATAACGTTTGTCCTTACTTGTGTGGAAAAAGAGCATTGTCATGTAGATGTGATAAAATAACACTTTGTTTACTGCCTCCTTGTGCTTGAAGAGACTGAAAATTCCCTCCGTCTGCATGTGACGATGACATTTAGTTTTAATTGCATACTGTATTTTTCATCAGTCTACACCAGAGTGAGAATAAAAAGTGGTAAGCCTACCAAGAAAAAAGTTTTGCGCCGTGAAAAAACAGAATTTATAATAATCCGTCCGCCAACCGCTTTCTTTTTCTCTCTCTTGCTGAGCTCATGTAAACATTGTTTAAAGGTCCCATGTTATACCACCAGGTGCAAGTGTGATTTGGCATTACAAGCCATTGAAAAAAATCGGCCTCTAGTGACATCACAAGTGGGCGAGTCCACCTTGATATGTGCTGGATAGTGATGTCACTATAGGCCATTTTTCAAACGGCTCGTAAGGGCTGACCACACTCGCACCTGGTGATATAATACGGGACCTTTCAAACACTGCACCCTATGGTCTGCAGCTAGCTCAGGTCCTGCAGGTCTACAGCCAAACGTATGGCCACTAAAAGTATGACACCTGTGTCCATGTCATTTTTATTGAGTGTGTGTATGAACCGTTTACCTCGCTTTGGATGAAAGCGTCTGCTAAATAAAAGAAAGCGTGGCCGGTATACTTAGACTTAGACTTACCTTTATTTGACTATTTACTTACTTTTTATTCTTTCCAACTTATGACTTTCGATTGCATTCTGAGCAGGCAGGGGTCGGGGCATCTCGCTGCCGGTTGCCCGCAGGTAGACTGCAGTCATTGGCGCTAAAACCCAGAAGTTTGGCCTGAAGTCAGACAAACATCGCTCCACTTCCCTGGACAAAAAGAGGGAAAACTTGTGTTGTTTGTGTGTCAGTATTTTCTGGAGAAACATTTCTGAAAAACCACCTGCTGCGGGGACACATGGGTGAGATGCGATTTCTTGGAGGCTGAAGAGAATTCTTTTTCTGGTGCACAGTGAGATACTGAAGGTGTGTGTTGGAGGGGACGGGGGGGGGGCGTCTCAACCTCCTGTTGCGGCCCCCCCATGTGGACCTCAGCCATCAGGTAGTGCACCAGGTGCTGTAACGCTGACACGGCGCACACAGAGGAGGGAATGCATCACGCCACAAATCAAACACATGCAAATAAAGGCCATAGACTAGCAACCAAAAAAAGAGCATATCACGTAAAAATGACAATAATATAAACAACTTGGAGGTGTGCTCAATTGAGCAAAGACGTCTGCCAAGGGAGTGAGCTGATCGAAGTGGGTTTGGCTTGGAGGGATTCAATTGGTTGCTCTGGACGGAGTCCCATAACCCCCCACAAGGCCCCCTTTGGAGATTCTCAAGTAAACAGGAAGTGGGCAGGGCTGGGGGAGTTCATCCAACAATCATCATGAAGCCATGAAAGACCTTGAAGGACTTGGTTTTGGTGGGGTTCTTAGTGAATCTATGGGAAGTTGAGCACCCTTTTTTTGATAGGTCACGCCCAATGTCACACCCCTTCTTTTATGAAAAGTGAATCACTTCCTACCCGGCCCAAAACAAACCTATTAACGATTTTATGCAAGTCCATGCTTGTCTTTTCACAGCCCCACAGACACACAGAGAGACAGACAGACATACAGTCGTACAGATACCCAGACGTGTAAAAAAAAACGAGGTAAATTTATCATCAAGAAATGACATTTTTAATCTGGAGACAAAAGCCAACACTGCAGCCTGAAACGATCGTATCTATCTATTGGACGACTTGCAGCGGGTGAGGGCGAACAACTTCGTTACTCTTTACAGACGGGGAGCTGGATGAGATGACGAGGCAGGGAAGAGGAAGAGTGCACCGTGGAGTTGCGAGAACAATAAAGCCCCTTTTCATATCTCCCTCCATCAGCTTGATTTAGATAACCGGCGTCTCAGGACATGGAGCAGTAGTGACTTTGAACGGATGCTCTTCTTATGAGCTTGGGCAGCACAGAAGGCGCGTCCGATCAAGGACGTCCTGCGAATCCACCACAAACCAGGCTCCATTTTATATAGTAGACTCAAGATATTATATCAATAGAAAAGGGCAAGCGGGGACTGAGTTGGTGTCAGAATGCTCTGAAAGCGCCCTTGCTGCGCCAGGAGGTCTTTGCAGAGAGAACAGGTACTCATTGTGGGCCTAGCTGCGATGACACCATTGACAGCGTGTCGTGATTGGTTGTTGTGCTGTTGGGTGTGTGTCGTGTGTGTGTGTTGTGTGTGCTGTCGTTGTGTGTTGTCGTACGCCGACCTCCGGCTGTTGTCATGTGTGTGTGTGTCGTGTGCTGTGTGGTTTGCTGTGTCTGGGTGTTTGTGATGTGAGCCCCATGTGGGGGAGAAGACAGATTGATATACAGTCAGTGGGCAGCAGACTGATGCACTGTCAGGTGGACAGACTGACATATAGTCAGAGCAAGGAAAGAACACACAAGCACACACACAACACACCACACACACACACACACACAACACACACAACACACACACACACACAGCACACGACACAACACTACACACACACCACACACACACACCACACATACTCAGCACTACGTACACAATCAAGCACACACACACTTATTCTTGCGTACATACACAAGCAGACACCAACAGTGCACACAAAGACATGACCGGTTTCTTTGTCAGATTAGCGTAGTCTTGCCATTTGTGCTCAAACATAATTCTGAATAAACCATAGTTAGATCAAACAAAAACTTGTTAGTGCCAATTCGTTACTCTCACATTTGAGTATGCTATAGGAACATTTCACTTATTGTATGTACTTTTCCTGTGTGTTTGATCACACTCCATGACCACCCCCAACGTCAGCATGTTATCTTTCGACGGTGTCAGTCATGTGATTCTATCCTGGATCTGACTAGGACTACTAATTTAGAGTCTTTCAGGAGTTTTAAACCATTAGGCTTCTATCAACATGGACCAGACCTTTCAGAGTCAAGGCGATGCGAGAGGCAACAATTATCTCTCACTTGAGAGTAGACAGAGAAAAACACATATTCTTCTGTGCCTGTGTTTGCTAATTACCCCAGCCACTTGCACCTGGAATTAGCATAATACAACACTTTTAATTAACCAAAATATTAATCCTAAATTACAGAAGTGACTGTCTGAGTATGCTGTGATTCTAGATCTAATGCTGATCTCGAACATTAACAGCTTTTAATCCGGCATGTGATGTTGAAGAATTGGTCTTAAGATGTAGGAAAGCAGCTCCAGGCTTTGGTGGATCACTACTCCCTAGTAGCATTATATAATGGGTCTTCCCAAGGACTAGAGTGCCATTCCCAGCAAACACACGCACGCACAATGAGGCAACCACACACACACACACACACACACACACCCAACACACACCACACCGACACACAACTACCACACACACACACACACATCAACACAACACACACACTACACACACCAGCACACACACACCACGAGCACGGATATTGGGTTTGATCTTCACGCGATGAGAGGCGTGTGGGTGCACCAAGGGAAAGAAAACACATTTTTCCTTGTATGTATACTTCAACCCCCATCACGAGAGGCCGCTGCTTCTGCACACGGCGGAGACAGAGCTCTTAATCCGGACCAACGATAACAAAGTCGGATTCCAACATCACCGCACTCTGCTGACGGTACAAGCGCTGCGTTCCCCCTGGCGGGATAATTAGATAAGCTCCTCGCTCCGGCTGGCCCGTTATATTGTGGTAATCCCCAGTTAAAAACGGTGCCCGGTTAGAGGCTGTATTCTGGCTCTCTGTTCATCGCCGGCGTAACTGACGATTCCGCTCAGGCCTGTACCAGCATCGCACCACAAGTGAACACAGAGTGAAGGAGCACACACACTCGGCCAGATAACACCAGCAACTGGTTAAGGAGCCCACTCGACGACAAAAGAAGTAAGGATTGGCAGGTACAGCCATAGGAGACCCGTTGCATTAACCTAGGGCGCACAGGGGTTCGTTTGTTGGCCCATGCCTACTCATTGTTATTATTCCCGCCTGCATATTATAAACAAGTTCCTCATATCTCTGTGACTTGCTCCTCTCATCTTGCTGCAAGCCCCCACTTGCAAGCCTCTCATCACCGCTCTGCGTGAGTGCAACTACGCGGCACGCGCAACACACACGGCTGCAGGCACCAACAGGAACATTCAAGACAATGAAAGTAGGCCCACGCACACATAGACAACACCAGAGCACAGCATACCATAGACACAGATACACACACGCATGCGAGGACCATCACATACTTTCTTGCACAAGGGCGCTTCATTATAATGAAACAAGCAGGAAGCCTTAGGAAGAAGCTGAAGAAATACCCCACGGTTGCACTCAAATTCACTTCTATTCTGAGGCTTGTGTGTTGTTGCTTGTCGGTACCAACCCAATAATGCGGCAGCTTTCTATTCTATTGAAATATTCTATTTTACTGGCATATCCTCTTACGGAGTGTGTAAATGCAGTCATCTGCAGTTGATCCACAGACCCCTCCTCCGCGCCTCAACCTATCTGTGAAGCTTAATTCTTAGCTTTTTGCTTTCAACCGAGTCAGTAGCGCAAAGAATTGATAATTTAAAACATATGCGCCATCTGTTATTGTACTTCCATTAATTCGTCTTTTATCCGCTGGAGGCCTTTGTGAAGACACAACATGATTGAATTCTGTGGAATATGAAGTTGGCTCAGAACTCTTTAGATTGTTTTCGGTTTGCAGAATAAAAGTTCAGTGTCTATTGCAGTGACATATGGACATAAGTCAGGGTCAAAAGACGTCCTCTAAATCAGTATTCTGTAGCCTTTAAATGAACCAGAATATTTATTATTATTATTCTTTTTGGATCATTGTCTTTGATTAAAAGACGGTGAAAAACGAGCCAGTGCTAATGCTATGCCCTAGCATCTGAGCGAGACATGACAGAGAAATAAAGAGGAGAATAGCACCTATTCTTGGTTGCATTTTGTTAAATCAAGAATATGATTCCAACAAAGTATTTGTATAAACTAGCACAAAAAAAGTAATCCAAAAAGGTAATGATACACTTCTTGCAGCTAAAAAACAGTTCTTAAGTGTTTCTTTTTGAACAGACTTTGTGGGGGGTATTGCAATGTCACAAATAATATTTAGATACGGATGGAAGGATGGATGCTTTAGGTGAGTGTATTCGTAGTGGGATTGAAAGGGAGGGAAGACCGAGGAGGCGAGAGAGGGAGGACGAGAGGGAGGGGCTCACCTGATGGCCTAGGCTATGCCGGATGCCCGTACTAACCAGAGCTAGACGTTATAAGGTCATCAGCAGAAAAGAGTGTGTATTATTTGTTCACCTAAGAATATTTCCAAAATTAGAATGCTAGCAGTCAATCAAAGGTATTCGCGGCCCGCACCACACACCTTACCCC
>OLKM01004807.1:0-19946 GCA_900291075.1 Melanogrammus aeglefinus | reverse complement strand
CGGAAAAACATTTCTGCCGTTTGGTTGCATAATGATTTTTGTGTCTGTGCCGTCAATTATTCACAAGCCTTTTAAAATGTCTCCCGGTCAAGTCTGTTGCCTTGAACACTGCTTCATCGACTCCTCAACACAGTAAAGAGGCCTCTGCGTGAAAAGTATTGTATCATATTGCTGGGATTGCTAGTTGAGAATTGGCAAACATGACATGCATTCGGATGGCAAAGTAAATAATATCATCTGCATGAAGATTTGTGGCATTACAGAATGAATCAAAGATGCTAATTATGGGCAGGGTCCATAATATAGTGTTGTGAACTGGCACAATCCCACAATGCCCGCACAGTATACCTGCATGCTGTGTGTGGTTGTGGATGAACAAACCTCACTTGGGTGATGTGGCATACTTCAGTTGCTAAAGCCTGCTATAGTTATAGCATACCACTCCAGATAAAGCATACTCGAGTTTATATAGCGTAGTGTATCAATCAAGATGCTATAGCATACCCCAGTTGATATAGCATATGCCAGTTGATATAACACAGTGTACCACTCAAGATGCTATGGCATACTCTGATTGATAAACGATACTACAGTTGATATAGAATAATCAAGTTGATATAGGATGATGCCCCAGTTGCTGTAGCATACTACTTCAGTTGTGATAGCATAATACTCTAGTTGAAGAAGCATAATACTCCAGTTGACAAGTGTGAGCCTACTTTTCTTTATACCTAGACAAGATGAGTATAAAGACGGATGATGGGTCCAGTATATCATTGATTCAAACCCTCATTGAATCAAATGTGTTGTTGTCAAATATAACAATGAGACAATTGTCAGACCTGTTCTTCAAGACCTGTACACCAAGCTAGACCAATGTTTTCCCAACAAGGCGTCATGAAGAGAGGGTGGCGTTAAGGCGCTGCTCTGGTGACCAGGCCTGCAATAACACATGTGAACACCTCATATACCCTTTGAGGCCCGGTCACAAAATCACATTAGGAACAACTGTGTCGTATGGACGCAGATAAGCAAACAGTAGATATTTTCCGGCAGGAAAGGGAAATCTGAAGAATGTCAGTGGTGAGAGTGCTCGCTATGTAATCTTGGGGTTTCCGGTTCGTGTGTGTGTGTGTGTGTGTGTGTGTGTGTGTGTGTGTGTGGTGTGTGTTGTGTGTGTGTGTGTGTGTGTGTGTGTGTGGTGTGTGTGTGTGTGTGTGTGTGTGTGTGTGTGTGTGTGTGTGTGTGTGTGTGTGTGATAGAGAACAAGAGACACACACACAGCAAGTAGCTCTGCTTCCTGCTTTTGCCATATAACATTGCAATAACTTGGGCTTATAGCAGACTGAGGGGGTTCCCTGAAAGACTGATGCAATGTTGCCGAAAAGAATTTGAACTATGCTGTGTGTATGCTCCTTTACCTAAAACTGCCCTTTGAAAAAAATAGACCAATAATTCACAGAGCGACAGCATTTGCCTGTCACTCTGCTTTCCTTGTCAGTCAATTCATTCAAGACATGAACAAGTTGCTATTTGTAGACAAACTCATTTCCCTCACTTCCTGTTTCGGCAGTACTTCCTCTACCCTTTAGAACACCAGCAGTCAGCGAACAATTGACCTACAGTTCAAACTTTCTATAATGTTTTCTGGCATATTAAGTGAACTGAACTTTCCTTATCAAACATTGAAGAGACATTAAGACTTCCAATGGTGTGTTTTACTGCACAGTCATGTATTTTCAGGCTGTGCCTTGGACACATGGGCTAGCTATTAACTTGTAGCACCCACTGCCATCAAGGTGAATGCTCACTCAGTGTATATAAAAGATTGCGATGATCAAAGGTCCATGAATATAGTTAACAACTATGGAAGCAATAAGAGGAGTGTGTGTTGAGAAACATAAATAGGCTGTTACCTTCACCATGTCCTCCATCGTGCACCATGTTGACTATGACAAAGATACCCGAGTGTGATCGGTCTAACTGATTTACTCACATGCTAGAGCCGTCAATTGAAGGTGTGTTTAATCTTAATGTAAAAATACAATTTAAGGTCCTTTTTCCAGGTCAATGGATTATTACAAATCATAGAGCTGAATGGGACCGTACATATAGTATATGACACGACATCCGTTTTGCTAAAAAGCAACACTAATTTTAATCGCACCAAGGTCGATTTTTGATTGCTGTAGCCTTTTATGTGTGTGAATAAATCACTTTAACCAATCACATTCACTGGCGATATAGGCTGAAAGCGTTATCCATCAGTTTTTTTCACAAATCCGCAGTTCTTACTTGGGAAATACTGCATATTTGCGTTGCTAGCTGAAAAGGGTTGTCGCTATACTCATGGTTTATTCACTACACGTACGACCTAAAAGGTCCTTTTAGGCATACCAGTGTAGTTCCTGTAGTTCCTTCTCTTTCCGAGATGTTTTTTTCGGTATCCAAATACTTCAAAGACACAAATGCAGAATCAAAGCTTATTACGAGGGAGGTTGCCATGTTGTTTGCTGTTTCTCACTTAGGTCAAATTGATTTTGTCATAATATCCCGCTAATAGGAATATGATTGGCTCGGTGGAAATTGTCTTATTAATAATTCTATCACTGGAAATTAGACAAATCTGCTGGCAGGTTTAATTTGATCTGACTTATGCGTCTGGCCCCCCCTCCCTTTTAGATAGATGTCAAGCAGGCCTGGCTCTGGTCGGGCCCAATCACAAGTCTTCATCCAGTATGGGGCGGGTCCGATACGATGACAGACGTTCAGAGGAGCCCCCCCGTTGAGGCATTTTTGAGGCCGATGTGTCACAAGATGTGTCTCATTGCTCTGATTGGCTGTTGTTCTATTCATTCATTCATTCGGAGACATTTTGGTCTGTGCCCGTTGACAAGGGCTTTTGGAAATCAAAGAGGAACTGATAGGTTCTAGACTTTTAGAAATTTGCGAGTTGGTCCCGGCTATTTCAGTCCAGAGTAACGTGCAACTGACATGAGACCCTGAATCACACTACATCTTAAACCACAGTGGATGTGGATTCAGGTCCTTGAACCAGGCAACCCTCTGTGTGTGTGTGTGTGTGTGTGTGTGTGTGTGTGTGTGTGTGTGTGTGTGTGTGTGTGTGTGTGTGTGTGTGTGTGTGTGTGTGTGTGTGTGTGTGTGTGTGTGTGTGTGTGTGTGTGTGTGTGTGTGTGTGTCACAGCGTCTATTTCTGATGTGCTAGAGTGGGGGGAAGAAAACCAAGCCGAGTGCCATTTTTCACGAAGGCAACGTGACTAAGCATAACCTTCACCCCTACTTTTCCTCTGTGCTTCGCACCCCTCCCCCCACTACCATTTTTTTGTCAAACAGTTCTGAGCTCAAAACTGTAAAAGGATGGTAATTTGATATACTGGCACTGTATTCATCATATCTGGGGAGATTTATTGTCTTAGTTCTCTGTTTCTAATGCGACAGAAGTCAAGGGGCTGGCACACACATACACAACACCCCACGATATGTATATTAATACAACTTTATATACATATAGTATATTAAGCTGTATTAACACTAGAACAGCGGTGTGTTGTCACTGTCGCACACCATTTCACCTCTAAGGTCCACACAACGGCCACACCTTCGGGTCACTTCGTTTTCAGGGTCAAACAACTGCTAGCATATCTTTCAGGGTTAAAGGTGAAAAAACAACAACCACCGTCTTGAATTCCTCCCCCTTCATCCTTCGGCTGTGACCAATTAGGCCCGCCTGACAATGGCCAAACACATGAGATTAACTTAGCCTTGTCGCTTCCACTTCCCCACGGTCACCACTCGGGTGTGAGTGTGTATGATGGAGTAGACGCTTACGTTGCACACTCATGCATTACCCAACCCCCCCCCCCCCCCCCCCCCCTTCCTCTCATTTGCCGCGTCCTTATTCCATCTTGGCCTTGGAATGATTTCCTGTCTCACTGTGTGGCTGCAGCCATGGTCCTCTTTCGCCCCTGACGGCGTGACTTGATTTAAGAAGTACAGTACCACCGCCCCGCTCACCAGCCACTGGCAGCACACGGAGAGGGGGAGAGAGGGGGAGAGAGGGAGAGAGGGAGGGAGAGAGAGAGAGAAAGGGGCAGGGGGAGGGGGAGAGAGAGAGAAAGGGGCAGGGGGAGGGGGAGAGAGGGAGAGGGAGGGGGAGAGGGAGAGGGGGTGAGAGAGAGGGAGCGGGGAAGAGGGAGAGGGGGAGGGGGGTGGATAGAGAGGTTCCCTCCTTTCCCCTGCCCAGCCCCCACAGTGTCAACACAGTGGGAGCCAGGGTTTGGCTCTCACAGCTCCACAGCGCCACTGCAGTGGTCTGGTCAGATGGCGGAACTGCAGCCCTTTGTTTTTGTTGTTGTTGTTGTTGTGGTTTGATCATTTCATCATTGCTGTTGCAAATTGATGATTGAAAATGATATATCTGCTTCCAAGTAGTAGTTGGAATGGGGACAAGCCAATTAAGTCTTAATTCTGAGAATTTGGTGTGATTACTTTTCCCGCCCAAATTGTTTCTCTGAACAACCACCCTTTTTGAAATTCATGTTCCTCCTCTCCTCCTTCCAGGGCCAGGTGCGTGTGTGTGCTGACCTCATGGTGTAACAAGAGTAAAGATGAGCATTAGCAGTGATGAGGTCAATTTCCTGGTCTACAGATACCTACAGGAGTCAGGTACTACACACGGGCACACACACTAACGCACACCAGCAAACACACACAAGCATAAACAGACACACACACACAGACGCATGCATTAAACACACACGCATACCTGCATTAACAGACACACACACCCATCAGCACATGCAAATACACACACAAGCGCGCACACACAGAGGAATAAACTGGAGTAACCCGGCCTCCTTCCCCAGGGTTCTCCCACTCTGCGTTCACCTTCGGCATCGAGAGCCACATCAGCCAGTCCAACATCAACGGCGCGCTAGTGCCCCCTGCTGCCCTGATTAGCATCATCCAGAAGGGCCTGCAGTACGTCGAGGCCGAAGTCAGCATCAATGAGGTGCGACAACCCCCAGGCGTGAGCGTGTACACCCACACACACACACACACACAGAAATATTTATACACACACACGTGTACACGCACACACACTCACACACGTGTACACACACACACACATGTGAAAGCGCACACACACACATGTACACACACACACCATACACACGTGTACACACACACACACACACACACACACACACACACACACACACACACACACACACACACACACACACACACACACACACACACACACACACACACACACACCACACACGCACGCACTCTAAGACACATAGGCACATACACACACGGTGTGAGATGTCTGTTTAATATGGGGCCCTGGTGCTTATTCAAGTTGCACATCAGTTTAGAGGATGTGTTATCACTAATGGCATTAAAAGCCACCTGATGGATGACAAATGTTTCCCAGCAAAATAAAACCCAGCAAAACGGGAAACCATTAAATCTAGGCGTCTTTCACCGCCAATTACATAAACTCCATTTGCACCAATTATAAACCATCCCAGACAGAGAGATCCGTGCTGAAATAAGTCAAACGTATTTAACGATAACGTCACCCTTAAATGGTTTTATCGTCCTCCAAATCCATGTCAATTGGTTTGATCTACTTGGTCACAACAGCTCCTGTTGTTACCCAGGGCTGCTTTATAACGTTTCAAGTCGACAGACTTCTAACAGTGCTTTTGTTCCTGAGCTAACCAATCAGAATGGGGTCTCGCCTTATTCCTCAGGATGGCACGCTGTTCGACGGGCGCCCCATCGAGTCGTTGTCGCTGATCGACGCGGTGATGCCCGACGTGGTGCAAACCCGGCAGCAGGCATACCGTGACAAGATGGCCCAGCAGCAAGCGGCGGCGGCGGTGCCCTCGTCGACCACCGGGGGCAGCATCGCCGGCAACGCCAAGAACGGCGAGAACACGGCCAACGGCGAGGAGAATGGAGCACACGCCATGGCCAGTGAGTACCGGGTTCTAGTCCAGTGTGTGCAGACACTAAAAAGTGTAGGCCCCGACATTGTCATTGGTCAGGGGTCTTCGAGATGGATGTGTTGGATACCCCATGATGCCATGAGTGGGTGACCAGATGGAGGACAACATGACATACACAAAGATGGTTAAAAGCTGGGGGAAATGACAACGATTTTTAAGCATACACAGAGTATAATTTGGCAGCAACAAAAATACATTGGAAGTCCACTCAGAAGGGTTTGCCATGGCTTGGCGTAACCTTATTCATACAAATGGTTCCTCAAAAGAATCAAACAAACCAGTAACAAAGGAAGAAAGTAGTACTTTAATGATCCCAAAGTGAATTGTTATCACAATTGCTCTGCTCAAGATAGAACTACAAACGCAATTAATATATATATATGTCTATACATCCAAAATGTTTATCCGTTTATGTTAGCTGACAGACTGAGCCAGCTGCTTATCTTCTTAACACCTACTAAGACTTCTCCCCTTTCCTGTCAGACAACCACCCGGACATGATGGAGGTGGACGGAGACGTGGAGATCCCCCAGAACAAGGCCATGGTGCTGCGGGGCCACGAGTCGGAGGTGTTCATCTGCGCCTGGAACCCCGTCAGCGACCTGCTGGCGTCAGGGTCAGTTCCCTCCTCCTCTCCTCTCCTCCTCCTCTCCTCTCCTTCCCTCCTCCTCTCCTATGGTGTTTGGCCAGAGACAGCAGTCTGGATTTGAACCCGCCCAACACAGGAAGCTCCCAAACTGTTTTCATCCGGCCAAGCAGTGAAACCCCAGCCGTTGATGTAGACGAAGACCACCCTTTCTATCATGGCGTCATATCCATCATTTTTTATTTATTCGGCTTTGAAAGCAGTTTTATTAAAAGTGCAATGGTGTTTACCTTCTTAAAATACGGTGCCTCGATATACGTCATGAGGAGGATGGGGTCGGACTGGATGAAGCTCATCCAACCGACCGACGGCAGACCCTCTAGACCAGGGGTCGGCAACCCAAAATGTTGAAAGAGCCAAATTGGACCAAAAAAACAAAAAAACAATCTGTCAGGAGCCGCAAAAAATTAAAAGCCTTATATAAGCCTTATAATGAAGGCAACGCATGCTATAAGTGTCTATATTGGCTACATTAACCTACTATAAAAATGACTAGTAGGCTACAAATACATAATGAGCATTCAAAATGTTTATTTTCCTTGCAGCGCATCCTGGAGAGAATGACGCACCATGTGACTACTATGCTGCGCGATGGTGCTTTAAGTTCACTCTTCCGTTACAATATCAATCTATTATGTTTCGTTGCATTGATGAAATTATAGAGATACTATAAAGAAATCAGATTGCAAGCAGATTTCGATCCAACGCTTTCTGTAGCAAAGTTACAAACCCCTTTTGTGATCCTCTCATACTGGGTGCTCCATCTGTAGCCACTGAAATCAGGTGGTTGGTGTTTATTCCATTGTCATTTAAACACTTCAGCACAGCCTCACATATGTCCTCCCCCCGTGTTTGGCCTTTCAGTGGTATTAATTCGATAAGTTCTTGTTGCGGCCCCTCGTCGACCACCGGGGGCAGCATCGCCGGCAACGCCAAGAACGGCGAGAACACGGCCAACGGCGAGGAGAACGGAGCACACGCCATGGCCAGTGAGTACCAGGTTCTAGTCCAGTGTGTGCAGACACTAAAAAGTGTAGGCCCCGACATTGTCATTGGCCCCGACATGTTACATTGTCATTTTAGATGGCCTTTCTTTCACTGTCTTTGCGGAGAGAGGCATGTCTTTAATTTTCTGTATTATTTCGGTTTTGTTTTTGAAGTCTGAAAATAGGTGCTCTGATATTTGAATGAATGAATCCTTCATGTAGTCACCATCTGTGAACGGTCTTCCACGCTTCATTATCTCCCGGGTTGCGACAAAGCTAGCAGCAGTAGTGGAGTTTGGAGATTCAATCCACTTCTTAAATCTATCTTTGTGCTCCTCTAATTTCGCCAGAAGTAATGCAATCGCACTTTTTCTCTCACTCCCAACTGGGTACTCGGCTGCAAATGTAGCATGCCTTCCCTGGAAATGTCTTTCCAAATTACTCTTTTTGTTATTTGACAATTTTTCATTGCAAAGCAAACATGCAGGCAATCCTTTCGCATTGGCAATGAAAGCAAATGATTCGGTCCAAGAACTATTAAATCCTCTGTTCTCCTCAGCTATCTTTCTCTTTTTACCTTTGGGATCCATGGTCCATCGCACGCTAGCCATTTTTTTTGTTTACAACAGCACCACGCCCACTACGCCGAGTGTGTAGCGGGCTATGAGACGCAAAATCTTCGTTGACAGAAAATGTTGAAAATATGAAAGTTGAAAATGTATTCTGAATTTTTTTTTAACAGCATTGGAAAATGTTAAGAATGTTTGTGTCATATTTGCCCTCTTACAGAAACTATATTTAAAAAAAAAAAAAAAATCTGAAATTTTTGAAAAAGCTCTCAAAGCTCCAGGGAGCCACTAGGGCGGCGCTAAAGAGCCGCATGCGGCTCCAGAGCCGCGGGTTGCCGACCCCTGCTCTAGACCTACTGAGTGAGGTTATCATCTGACTGTGTGGGGCTACTCCCCTGCAGTATTTGTCGGAAAAAGCCCAATGAAACCAGTGGACTAGATTGAACCTTCAAGGAGCTTATCTTGCTGGTGCCTGATCTGATTAAGCCTCTCCTAATCTCCCACTCATAGTTGTACAAGGCCAGTGCAGGCAGCCCATCTGCCCACAGACGGCTGACCACACATATCACCAGACAGCATCACTGCCAAATCTCATTATCTTATTGTATTTTGTGTTCACATCATTGTGTATATATGGCAAGCAAATACACATACTCGCCTACATACACATGTTTTACATGCATCGGTAAAGCTTTTTTTGACCTCGCATAAGAATGAACTTCTGGATGGGAATTTGTGGTTTGTCAAAATGCTAATATCCAATCATCAGTCGCACTATTGTCAATTGGGGGTTTAATGTTGCTATGTGAACTACGCCGGTAGTAAAATGTAAGGATAATTTTTGAAAGTCTAATGTGTAGGGTGACGTCAGCCTCTCATGTTGTTGTAGTTTCACATGGCCACCAATAGGCGGCGGTGTTGTGTTTACTTTACCAGTAAACACTTTTAAGGTCAAATTTTTAATCTTTTTCCCCAAGCCAATTCAATGAAATCGTGTGTGTGTGTGTGTGTGTGGTGTGATCATCAGGTCGGGCGACTCAACGGCACGTATCTGGAACCTGAGTGAGAACAGCACTAGCAGCTCCACCCAGCTGGTTCTCCGTCACTGCATACGTGAGGGCGGCCAGGACGTCCCCAGCAATAAAGATGTCACCTCACTGGACTGGAACGTAAGGAACACACACACACACACACACACACACACACACACACACACACACACACACACACACACACACACACACACACACACACACACACACACACACACACACACACACACACACACACCATGCAAGAGTGGATGAGCTACACACACCAATATGCCATCGTGATGTGTACCTAGAACAAACAGTGACACAATCAGTGTCATTAACGCTCGCTCTCTCGCGCTTTCTCTCTCTGTCTCTGTCACTCTCGCTCTCTGTATCTCCCCCTCTCCCTCTCTCTGTATCTCCCCCTATCTCACTGTCTCTCCTCCTCTCTCACTGTCTCTCCTCCTCTCTCACTGTCTCTCCTCCTCTCTCACTGTCCCTCCTCCTCTCTCTCTCTCTCTCGTCCTTCCTGCAGAGTGAGGGAACGCTACTAGCAACAGGCTCGTATGACGGCTTTGCCAGGATATGGACAAAGGACGGTAAGACACGCCCACACAAACACGCAGGCCGCCGCCGCCCTATTAGTATTCGTCGCAGCATCACACACTCGCACTCTGAATCTTGTGCTCAATGTGCAATGTCCGGACCTTGGGACAGAAACCAAACACTTAATTCAAACCTCAAGGACAGCACCGGACAACAGAGCACCAAACACCCACCCCACAGTTGAATCTTAAAGGTGACATATTATACCACCAGGTTTGAGTGTGATGAGCTGTTACAAGCTGTTTTGAAAATCAGCCTCTTCTGACATCACAAGTGGGCGTGTCCATCTAGATGTGTGGTGGATAGATCGGTCTACCAGCGGACTGTAGCAAACGTTGCTCATCTATCCTGCACACATCTTGGTGGACACGTCCACTTGGGATTTCAGAAGAGGCTTGTAAGAGCTAATAACACTCACACCTGGTGGTGTTAACATGTCACCTTCAAAGCGGGATTTGGGAGTAGTTTGAGCTCGTATGGGCAAACTCCATAGAAATTTTCTCTTTTTTTGGAGAAACCCTGCTGTTGGATAGTTTTCGTACTCTTTATTGCCCGGCTATAACCCGATTTTAAAGACGACGTGCGTGAACTGCGCAAAACGGGCGCAGAACTGAAAGACCAAGTGGTCCCAGCCGAAGATGACGTGACCTCCTTGAACCGTGACACCCAAGTCTGCGCTTCACGGACGGCGCGCCCCGGCCCCTCATAAAGCCCGCTTTACTTTACTGTTAGAAAAAAAAACAGAGAATGCATTGGCTCCCAGTGAGCACGTCTGCATGTACAACTTACCTCTACACTAGGTCTTACCGAAGTTGCCCCAATACTCTTCATTACCCTGAAGACCATGCTAGGACACCTTTGATCCAATGTGAGATTTTTATTCCACGATTTGCTTTCTTGTCCAAGTCTAACGCATCAAGGGGCCAATTGTTCAATGTCCATTGTCGCTCGTTTCCTAGGGAACCTGGCCAGCACGCTCGGGCAACACAAAGGGCCCATCTTTGCCCTCAAGTGGAATAAGAAAGGCAACTTCATCCTGAGTGCAGGTGTAGACAAGGTGAGGAGGGGGGCGGCCCACACACACGGCCCACCCTGCAGGAAAACACAATGATTTACAGTGAACCATTCTGCTGCACAGTGAAATGACCCGGAGACCAATGTAGTTTGGAGTTAATGTAGTTCCTTGGTTTGTGTGTGTGGCGTGTGTGTCTCTGTCCTCTCAGACAACAATCATATGGGATGCCCACACAGGGGAAGCCAAACAACAGTTTCCTTTCCATTCAGGTAAGAATACAAAAACATACTTCACAGCCATTATTATTATTATTATCTATTTGTCCTATTCTTATAACAAATGTTGTACTTATTACAATTATTATTATTATGAGGTTTTGACCCCCTGCTCCTCCTTGCAGCTCCGGCCCTGGACGTAGACTGGCAGAGCAACAACACGTTTGCCTCCTGCAGCACAGACATGTGCATCCACGTCTGCAAGCTGGGCCAGGACCGACCAATCAAAACATTCCAGGGACACACAGTAAGTAATGCTAGTGATCGTAATAGCCGTAGTAGTACTAGTAATATACTGGCCCTGGTTATACAGGGAAATCCAGAACAGCCAGTGACCAAACAAGTAACTCATGCAATTGCATGCGTTTAACCCATAGTGGGCAATATGAGTCGATCTATACATTCTACCATACCTTTTTTAATCTTTGTGCATTTAAGTCAAGGTTTGGAGCAGGATCTATAGCGACACACAACATTACACCTAAAATAAGTTATTTTAGGGTTAGGTTTTCCTTTAAAGTAAGAAAATCCAACACGAAGGATGTGTGTGTGTGTGTGTGTGTGTGTATGTGTTAGTACTCGTGTGTCCTAGCTGCAATGCGCTCACATCCCTCCCCTCTTGTCCAGAATGAAGTGAACGCCATCAAGTGGGACCCCACGGGGAACCTGCTGGCCTCCTGCTCCGACGACATGACGCTGAAGGTGAGCAGCGCACCCCCTCCACTAAACCACCACGGCATTGTCTTTGTTATAGCACACGGTGCAATTAGCCACATCGGGTGAGGATGTCCACCGGGCGCCTCCCTAGGGAGGTGCTCCAGGCACGACCGGTGGAGAGGAGACCTCGAGCAAGACCCAGGACTAGGTGGGGAGATTATATCTCAACCCTGGCCTGGCAACACCTCGGGGTCCCCCCCCCATGTCAGAGCTGGTCAATGTGGCCCGGGAATAGGGATATAGGATTGGAATTAGCAACGAGTATCATCTAAACCTGGCGCGTGTGATCAAACTCACATTCCCTATTCCACACAGCAGAGTGACAGTTCTTTAGTGTTCACCGTCCACGTGTGTGTGTGTGTCCATGTGTGTGTGTGACAGATCTGGAGTATGAAGCAGGACTCGTGCGTCCATGACCTGCAGGCCCACAGCAAAGAGATCTACACCATCAAGTGGAGTCCCACGGGGCCCGGGACCAACAACCCCAGCGCCAACCTCATGCTCGCCAGGTAACCCAGCAGCCACCCCGCTCTGTTGGCCGGTTTCACGGAGTGGGGTCATGGGAGGAAACTAGTGCCCAACGATTTGGGGAAATAATCGAATTGCGAGTTCCTTATGTTCTGTATTATTCACTAAACATCAATACATCTTTCTATAGTATGACCAACACAACATTGGAAGCAGTCAACATATAAACTGAGCTTTCCTTTAAGTCAGGCCTACCTGTTGAGAGGAATTAATGCATGAATTAATATTATTACATCTTTATTTAGCTATGGAAAAAAATGCTAATTAAAATATATATTTTGAGCTTCAGTCAATAACAGTACAAATCCCAAAAAATAAGTAAAATTATTAATTTAAACCAAAATGTTTTTTTCTTTTATCGCAGCCTTTGTGTTTTGTAAATTAATTTGATTAATCGGTCAGCCCTAGAAGAAGCCCTGGCGGCATTTACCAAGCGTATTCAGAGACCCTTCGAGTAGCCTTCAAACTGGGCAGGAACGTTGAAGTGTTTTTAGGTCTGAATAAACCTGAACAAGGTGTGGGAGTGACGGCCCAGACTATGGTGGATTGGCCCTGGCTGAACCCAGCCGTCAGGGGAGAGGCCAAGTCCATTTATATTCACTATGGGCGGGAGGCCACTTAAGTAATCTGCTCAATGAAGACGTGACATTGCCGCAGTGTCGGATGTTTTTAAATTGCAGCTGAGGGGAGGGTCGTTTGGTGCAAGGAGAACTGATACCAAGGTGTATTAAACTCAGGAATGATTCAATCAAGTTCAAACTATTGTTTGACATTACTATTAAGACACATTTTCACACAACACGTAACAATGTTGTTAAAGCATCGTTCCTCATGCCCTTCAGAGAAACAATTTAAAACTCCTGTGCATTCCAGAGGAATTACATCTGGATGTTTTATTTATATCATGCGGTCCCAATAACTTCCCTCTCCAGAAAGACCCTGTATACAGTGCATTTTACCTACCCTTACATACAGTACCTTAAAGGTGACGCATTATATCACCACGTGTGAGTGTGATTAGCTGTCACACGCCGTTTGGAAAATCGGCCTCTTCTGACGTCACAAGGGGTCCACCTAGATGCATGACGGATAGACGAGCAGAGTTTGCTAACAGTCCACTGGGGACGCTGGCAGACTGATCTACCCAGCACACATCTAGGTGGACACGCCATAATAGGCCACCTCTGAGCAAAACCCTAAAACAACTTCATTTTTGATTCAAAGCAACGTCGTGGGTGACATCGTTGTGGGGCCTGGATCACAGAGGAGGGTTTGGTCGGTTTTTGTCTCGTAGTAATGAGCAATGTGTGCGTTCCCCCGGGCAGCGCGTCGTTCGACTCGACGGTGCGGCTGTGGGACGTGGAGCGGGGCATCTGCATCCACACGCTCACCAAGCACCAGGAGCCCGTCTACAGCGTGGCCTTCAGCCCTGACGGACGCCACCTGGCCAGCGGCTCCTTCGACAAGTGTGTCCACATCTGGAACACGCAGGTACGTCTCCGGGCCCCCCCCCCGCCGACCCACGCACCCTCACCAGGGGAGAGCAGGGGAAACCCAAGGCAACCAACGTCTCGGCTGTTCATTCAGTCGCTGAGGTTCCACTAGGGCTGCTCAAATAAAAAACGTTTCAAATAGAAAATAATTTACAAAATATATTACAGCTGTTTTCTGCGATTTCTATTATATATTTGAGTAAAACAAATGTGCTTAGAAAAATCAATGAAATAGTTTTAACTTGATTTATATTAGTTTGGAGATTGTCTGACCCGAAAATCGAAATCAAGATCAAAATTCTATTGATTGCACAATCCCTGGTTCAACATGAGCGGGAATAGATCGATAGCACACGCTACGATATGGCATGTTAGAGCGCCTATAGATAAAAGGGGCCTTAATATACTGCACAAGATAAAGGATTTTTTTTTTTTTTGATTGAGTTAAATTAGATCTATGTCTTTTAATTAAATTGACATTTCACTGTTATATACCTGTTAGATTTGTCGACTTCATAAAATGTGCACCGAATACGATCCGCAAGTGTGGATCTACGACTGTTTTGTAATTAAATGTCAGTAAGTGATTTATCAAGTCAAAAAGAAATAAATCCAACGTCTGCAATGGACCTAGCGTGTGAACTCATCACCCAACAACCACCCTGTCCTCACCTGCACCGCCTCTCGTCTCCCTCTCCCTCCAGACTGGCGCATTAGTCCACAGCTACCGGGGGACAGGGGGCATTTTCGAGGTGTGTTGGAACGCAGCCGGGGACAAGGTGGGAGCCAGTGCATCCGACGGATCGGTGAGTCCAACTGCACGTCGCCTCTCTCGCCTCTCACGGCTTCTATCCTCACCTAGCCCAGGCCCCCACATGTTGCACCTTGACCGTTGTAAACTCTTGTTTTTCGTGCCGGGTTTAACGTCCTCTATTGTCTCTTGTCCCTCAGGTGTGCGTATTAGACCTGCGGAAATAGTCTCGCTTTGCTGCTGCTCCTTTGGAGGCCATGGACCGACCATGAATGTGTACATAGCCAAAATGACTGTCCCTGGCCCCGTTCCCCGCGCACTACTCGCGCTCACCGCCACCGCAGGCCCCGCCCACCACCACAGGCCCTGCCCACCAATGGACAGACAGGAAACAAGGGGGGGGGGGGGGGGTGAAGGGGGCAACGGGAAGCAAAGCACCCTGACACAGCAGGTCCACAACGGTTAAACAGAGAGGATGGACAGACGGAACGGCTGGAACTGACGGAGTCACACGAGCGCTCCTTCCCCCTCTCTGATCTGTGCAGTGACTCTAACGGAGACGCGACAAGAGACACAGTTGGAAAAATTACAAAAAAAACCCAAAAGACAAAAAAATAACGGATCCGTATATGTACCAAAATTTGGAGGCTATTTTGCTTTTCTTTTTTCTTTTTTTTTTACTTTAAAGAATGCTCCTCTTCATCATCAAAACAACCCCCCCCACCCCTAAAAAAAAAAAAAAGTATGATCATTTTGGTTGAGTTGGATGTCTGTTGACGACATATCAACTTTCACCATTCAGGAGGGCAGTTGGACTATGTGTTTCTCAATTGCTGGTTACATATTTCAATAGGTTTGTTTTTGTTTTGTTTGTCAGGTCAGAGTTGCAATAAGGCGAGAGGGGCACATGGCGACCTAACACGATGCTACACTTTAACAATCACCGTTGTAAAACTTCAGAGAAGGACAAGGCCAGCGTACACGGCTTTACTTTACATTGTTGACAGTCCCACCAAAGTCCCACCATCCGCTCCAAAGGGCAGAGCTGCAGTGTGTCGCTCTAGAGCTCTGCTGTGAGCCGAGCAGAGCCGGGTGCCAGTGGATTGGTGCTCAGAAAAACTGAAACTAGGTTAAAAGTTAAAAGCTGTCTTTGGATAAGGGCTCCCTGTACGGTGTGTCGTTGATCTGCTGAGCGGTTCTGCTGGAGAGTCTTTTTGGATAGTAAAACAGATCACAATTGGCATGTTGTCCATGTGCTATTCGCTAGGCAGCCAAACGTTGCTTTCAGTCCTTTTCCTAAGCATGTTGGAAACAAGATAAGCATAGACCCACGCCGGCCTTGACACTTGTTCCCTGCTTGCCGGATAGGCTCTGGAAAGAGCTAACTGTAAGCAGCATCAGTTGTCTGACACCTGTGTAGGTGTTACACGGCGTTACCTAATGTTCCAGGAAACTGCCGTTCTTGACAAGGGCAAGCTGGCACTCGGATGTTACAAAAGAGGTTGTTTGGTTTCATAGCTGCCAAAATAATGTAATGCTTTCTCATCCACAGCAAATCGTTTGCCGAGCCAAAAACCCTTTTTTGTTATTGATCAGCCTGAGGAAGGAAGCAAACTTGTGACAGAACCCAGACCGCATTAGCCCTGTCACCTCATCCCTTTGTAACAAGAAACCAAATCATTGGCCGTTAATCGAACATCGTTTGATGTTTTTATTCGTTTTTTTAATAAAGTTTCTCGTTTTTGTGTTCATTTTGGGTTTCCCACTTTCTAAAAACAGAAAAAAAAGACAAATTCCGGGGGGAGGGGTTGTTGACGCTGGTCAACAGGAGGCATTTCTACCTGAACAACGAACCATCCCCATGGACACATTTGGTTAAACATTTGTTCAGATCGCCTTCACTCACAGCAGCATAACCAGGGCAGGTGGGCTTTCTCTATTCAGAAGATAAGGGCCCGGGTATTGATCGGGGAGGGGCCTGGGAACGTGCCTGTGTAAACACAACCAAAAGATTAATTTGATTATAATCTGATTGTTGATCGCACATTGGAGAAATTTGCTGGACATTTTGAAGACACATTTTTCATGTTGTCGTCAAAAGTTTGTCACCTTGCAGTGACAGTGCAGCACATTGGTTGTCTGAGAAAATGTGGTTTCAGGCATACCGCGCAATTCTTAAAGAAATTAACTCGCGATTGCCTTATGGCTTTACAGGTATGTTTCATTTAAAAGGATCAACCACATACCCCTTCACCCCTGAGCATGACGATGTCAGTCAATTAAATTGCCACAAAAACCAAGATTCATCCGTGTTACATCATCTGACCATTGACGATGATCTTAAGACCTCATTTTGGCCTCATACTGCTCAACATTTATATTCAATGTCCCTTCTGACCAGACATTTTTTTAAATAACTTTTAAAGTACCGATTTTAAAAGCAAAAATTGTGTTTGTAATTTCTTTGTAGATTGAAAAAAAAAAATCAAATTGTTGAGAATTGATCAGAAGTCATTTGTCCATGCTTTGTTACTTATGGAACAGTGTAAAGGTTGACTCGGTAATTACTCAGCTTGAAGTAATTTTGTAATTAAAATGAAAAAAAGTAAAAAAGATGCCAATTTTGCCTGTAATTTGTGTTTCTAAGAAGCAGAAATTCCACATTTGACCACACTAGTCATGGAGTTGACTTTAGTGCTTTTAAACGGCCTAAAACTGAATGCTTTCTTTAGTCCCGACATTTCCCCTCATTACCTCATGCTCTTGAGAAAATTAAACTGCATACTTTGTGGCTTGCAAAAAACCGGCTAAGCTTGGTAGGTTCAAAGAAACGCTGTTAATTATATTATTCCTCAAAGCACTTCAGTCAACAGTTTTAAAGATTGTCAAATTAATTTAAATGTGCGGAAGAAAATTGATTTTCTTTTGTAAAAATGAATGAGAAAAGTGTTGACAGGACATTGCCGAGTCAGCCTTTACCGAGTCTCTCCCGTCAATTAACAGCGTTTCAAGTCCGCTCCATCCCTCCTGCCCCTTTTATTTGTTTAATCAGATCGATCTGCTGCCATTTCAATCGGATCAGTAAAAAAAAAAAGTGTTCAGAATAAAATATATATTTTGATATTAAGTGTTGTCGTTGCCCTTTTCTGACGTGTGTGAACGTTGATTTAATGCTGGAAAACGCATAACTTGAAATATCTTGAAAACTGCTCTAAGCCCTATATTTAGAAAGGTGTTGCCAACGTTAGTGAAGGACGTCTACAAGTCTACATAATCTGCTTGTATACTCTTACTACTTGTATAGCCTCTTCCTTTTAACACTCAAAATTACCCCCATTAATTGAAATATTTCACTGAATGGGGTTTAAAGGGGTGCATATGCCACCAGTGGAATGTGATTGCCAATATCAGAAGCTGTATGGAAATCTGCCCTTTTCCTGTGATTAGTGACTCCACAGAGTGGGAGAAAGGCTGATTTTCAAACCAGCTTTTGATGGCTAATCACTCAACACTGGTGGCATACATATCACCCAATTAGAGCTGGTTTAGCAAAACAATAAAAGTTGAAGGGATGAATACAGAATATTAATAATTTGACACTTTATTATGGAACTTGCTCCTCATCAGAATTTGTTAAATCAATTTAAAAATGTAAAACTGAAAAGAAAATAAAAGGGGAAACATTAATACCTTTATTTGTCCAAAAACGATTTTAATGTGGGTAGATAAATTAAGGCATACTAAACGTTTTTGCACAATAAAAAAGAAGTGGAAAAGACCCAACAAGGACCGCTAACTAAAACATTAAAAAGAGGAACCAGATACAATATATAAATAAGATGCGCACCATAAGGCATCCCATGCCGTAAAAGACTATGCAGAGAAGTTACGCTGAAGGTATCGGTTGCTTTCGACGGGCAGTGGAGGTAACTGCTAGAAAGCAAGAAAAAGATTGTTTTTACAAGACAGTAATACCAAACCAAAAGTTCACACCCTTATAAGTCAGTTTCAACAGTTAACGCCAGTACTTGTTTCAGAGTAAGTGCTGCCTGTTGTAGGTTTACCTCTGGACTGCAAGGTTGGGACAGCAGGCCCGTACAGAGGAATGTGTCTTCTCTCCTCATCAAAGAGCTACTTGGCGCTCCAAAGCCACCGGACTCCAACCTGGACCCAAACGAGGAAGTGAATATGATTGTGGGACTTTTTTGTGACCATAACAAAGTGCATACCCTCACATAGCCATGCAACCTACAGTTTATGGGTGGTGCAGGTGCGCTGGTCCGGCGGAAGGAAGTCCGGAGTGTCCTGCCATGAGAAGAAGGCTGGCTTGGGTGCCATGGGGTAAAACTGGGCCTTTGGTACAATGGAGAAAATCAACATGGCTGAAATGAGGCTTGAGCCACACAGCAGGCGTGTCAACCAGCCAGTAGTTGGTAAACAAAAGCTTATTTTTGGGTCATGCAGTTCTGTCACGCAGTTTATTGGAAAATATGTATATAATAGGGATGCACAGAAAATTTGGCCACCGAAAATGTCTCAAAACATAATTTTCGGTTTCGGCCGAAGGAGTAAAAAGGCCGAAAAAAAACCAAACAGAACATTTCTATTCATGATATGAGGAAAAAAAATAAATAAAATCAACCAGTGTGGAATGAGCCGGTGCGCTCATGCAAAAGAAAGAGATTAAAAAAGGGTCCGCACGTAATTTGTAAACAGCTAATGACAATACACAGATGAAAAAAAGCAGAGCGCACCTGTTAAAACAAATGAATGACAAAGCAGCAAAAGCCACCATTCGTATTCGGTTCCCGCTTCGGGCTACCTTTCAGTATAATCCGCGTTCGCAAGTATTTTAATTTCGGTGGGCATCTAGTATATAATAAGCGTTGACTCAGTCTTTTCGAACGACACAGTTATTACTGCTTAGATCGGTCCATGGTTTTCGTACCCTGGGGCCTGCAAGTGGTGGACAGGCAAGCGGGGGTTTGGAAGGACTCTGGAGCAGCTGGGCTTCCTCTAAGAGCTGCTTTTCATTCAGCTGCTTGTTCAAGCCAGCCGATGAACTGGAGGCAAGGAACACAGAAAGGCACTTTAAAAAAACCACGTTCAGAACAATGGGTGGAAATGTTTCTCAAAGTAATATGGTGTAAATTGATTTCATCTCCCGCCCCTCCTCACAGTTTGAACCCTGATGGAAAATGGTTTTGCCTTAGAAGAGACAAGGGAGAGAGCATGGCTCGCAGCAACATTGTGAGTCAACCCATATAAATGAACATCCAGTG